>CATIWR010363015.1:0-25236 GCA_949677035.1 Omphalea diandra
AAAATTTCACAAATTCACTTCATAATCATGATTAAAATCTCAAAAATTCACTTCATATAATAAAATCTCAAAAATTCACTTCAAAAATTAAGCTACTGTATCATGGTTCCATTTACTTGGTTAGATCCAGAAGCCTCCATCGTTGATGGAAACGAACAGCAACTGAAGACGAAGAGTAAACAGCGTCGGCAACTGAAGAAGAAGAGAGTGGCGCTGACGACTGAAGAAGAAGAGGCAGAACGTCGGCTGAAGAAGCAGAACCAGAGCGCCGGCCGAAGAGGAAGAAGTAGCACGCCGACCGAAGAAGAAGAAGTCGGCAACCAAAGAGCAACGGAGGGCGTCAGCGACAAAGAAACAAGAAAGTTGAAGAGAGATCTGATCGAGGACGGCGAGGAGAAAGGAGAAGAAAGAAAGGAGGCCCGACTGATAGGGGTTATATATCTTTCAAAACAGCGTCGTTTCGTTGCAACAAAACGACACTGTTTTGATAGCGATATACCGATTAACCCAAACCAAAAACCGAAACCGAAATCGAAACTGAAAAAACTCAAACCTTAATATCGAAAATTTTCGGTTTGGACCGGTTTCGGTTTCAATTTGGTTTGGCGGTTCAATTTTGGCGGTATACCGATTAAAAACCGCGAAAATTACACCCCTAGCCATTCTCATCATTTCTGTAAAGACGCGATGGCATGTTGTGTATGTAATTTATCGTTCCTTTTTATAACATTGGACTAATAGCTTTCACTCAGTTCAATGGTTAATGTATGTTGCAGTCATCTAAAATTTTATATTATATATGTAATCTATTAATTATTTATTATAATTCTATTATCTTTTTTAATAATTTTATTAAAATAAAAAATTTTCGAAATAATAAATAATTATACAAACTAATAAAATTATTTATACACTTTGAAATTCCATTAATTATCATATAATAACTTATATCATAGCTTCGTTATTTTCTGTGCTTACACGCCTAACAGTAAAAAGAACTGCCTCCATCTTTTCCTTTTTGCTGCTGCATGTAAATCAAACCAACCTTTCACTTGTGTATGCAAGGGACTCACTTTGCTTGAATACATAAATCAATCCAGTCCACACAACAATATCTCCATTAATATATATACTCTCAAACCCATTCTTCTTCATATCTTCTCTTCTTATTCATTAACTAATAACAATTATTACATGCAGATTGTTGATGCCCATAAGGAACTTGTAACTTATTCATTTATTGTTCTTTGTTTCTTCTCGTTTCATATCTTCTTCTATTATTCCCTCCTCTTTCATTTCTCTATATAAACCAATACATAAGGTTCTTCATTTCCCATCAAGAGTTCTTTCTTGTTTAGTTTTCCAATTAAGCATAATGAAGATGAACAAGTGTCTTTTTCTTGCTCTCTCATTGGTTCTGCTTCTAGGAATCGTGCAGAGTTTCAATTTCCATGAGAAGGATTTGGCATCTGAGGAAAGTTTGTGGGATTTGTACGAGAGGTGGAGAAGCCATCACACTGTTTCTAGGAGTCTTGACGAGAAATACCAGCGATTCAATGTGTTCAAACATAACGCAATGCATGTTCATAACACTAATAAACTTGACAAGCCTTATAAGTTGAAGCTTAACAAGTTTGCAGACATGACTAACCATGAATTCAGGAGCATTTATGCCGGCTCAAAGATTAAACATCATTGGATGTTTCGTGGGATGTCACAAGGTAATGGGAGCTTCATGTATGAGAGGTGGACAGAGTTCCACCATCTGTTGATTGGAGAAAGAAGGGTGCTGTCACCCCTATTAAGGATCAAGGCCAATGTGGTAAGCCTTATTTTTCACTCACCTACGGTACATGACTTGCCTTATCGTCCTTCCATTTGTTATAAATCGAAGATTTAGGTGTGAAAAAGACTAGCCTCTTCTTTTCTTTTCTTTTTGAAGTCAAGAGTATATATCCGCAGCAGGCTGTAAAGATGGAATCTAATGTTGCTGTCATTGATCAAATGGTGAAAAAAGAGTGGAATGTTGATAGATATTCTTGATAAGTCTAAATGATAATAGGTCTTGTTTCGATTTCTTGTAATTTAATTCTTGTAGTTTCCAATGTGGAACAGGTAGTTGCTGGGCATTTTCAACCGTGGTAGCAGTTGAGGGTATTAATCAGATCAAGACAAACAAGTTAGTGTCATTATCTGAGCAAGAGTTGGTAGATTGCGACACTGAACAGAACCAAGGGTGCAATGGAGGACTAATGGATTATGCATTTGAGTTCATTAAGCAACAGGGTGGCATAACAACTGAGGCTAATTATCCTTATGAAGCTGATGATGGAACTTGTGATGTTTCAAAGGTTTGCACCAAATCGTCACTTACTTCAAACTAAAATCAGATTATGGGATAAATTGTTGCTTAGTTACATTTGGAATTGGCATTCTTTCCAGCAGAATTCACCTGCAGTCTCTATTGATGGGCATGAGAAGGTGCCTGAATATAATGAGAACGCACTGCTAAAAGCAGTGGTGAACCAGCCTGTATCCGTGGCAATAGATGCCGAAGGATCAGATTTCCAGTTCTACTTAGAGGTAAACTTTTTCATATGATATGGTTTTGATATGACAAAAACAACTCGATTTTCCCTTAATTCAGTTAAATGTGAACTGCAGGGCGTATTTACTGGAAGTTGTGGAACAGAGCTAGATCATGGAGTCGCAATCGTGGGTTATGGAACAACTCTTGATGGAACTAAGTACTGGATAGTGAAGAATTCCTGGGGAACTGAGTGGGGAGAAAAGGGTTACATAAGGATGCAGCGTGGCATCTCTGACAAAGAAGGACTCTGTGGTATAGCAATGGAGGCTTCATATCCCATCAAGAACTCCTTGTTAATCCTACACCACCTAAATCTTCGCCCAAGGGTGAACTCTAAAACTTCATACACGAGGCTTCTGCTACCACAGCTATCAGCTTCAGCTTCAGCCTCATAAATCTTTGAATGAATAATGTTAGTCACACACACTAATTCACCCATGATGTACAATTTCAACACGTGTCTCATTTGAAATTGAATAAAACTTACCAAGTTTGTTTCTTTTGCATACAGCTATAAACACATTACGAACTAAAAGAAAAGGCTAATCCAAAAATACCATAATCCTTTAAATACCATTCGAACAGGGTTCCTGATTCAAATTAAATAGAATTGTTGCTTTTGCATGCAACTATAAACACATGATGAATAAAAGCTAAAGTTAACCCGAGAATAGCCGATATTTTGAACAAAGCAAGACAGCTTATTATTACTAAGATTAAATACCTTATCCAGAACATCAAATATAGTGCTGTTTTTTTAACCATAACATCTGATAGGATCATTGCAACCCTTTTCAGCAGACTGCTTGAGGCCCTTACCTCCACCCTTTTCAAGATACTGCTGATGGTATTCCTCTGCCCTATAAAATCTTTTAGCAGGTAAAATTTCAGTTACAATTACCTTATCCTTCAACTCCGCCTGCTTAGCTTCCTTTGATTCTTGGGCTAATTTAGCTTGTGTATCATTATAATAATAAATCCCTGATCTGTACTGAGCGCCAATGTCACCACCCTGATCAGAAAATCAAGAAAACAGCTTTTTACCATCTTAATTAAATCAATAATTCATCTAAATTTCAAGAAAATAGAAAGAAATGGTGAACCTGGCGATTGGGTGTGGTGGGGTCGTGACGAGACCAGAAAAGAGAGAGAAGGTTGGTATATGGGCAGACTTCGGGGTCGAATTGGACCCGGACGACCTCCACGTGGTTGGTGGTGCCAGAGCAAACCAGTCTGTAATTAGGGTCATGGATATGACCCTGAGAGTATCCGACTTCTGTCTTCACCACCCCGACGAGTCGCTGGAACGCTAGCTCGACTCCCCAAAAGCAGCCGGCTCCGAACTGGGCGAACTGGAGAGACGGGGTGTCGGGTTGGTCTAGGTCCCGATCGAGGGCAGGATTGGTAGCCATTTCTAGTTGCTGGAGCGGTGTGTGTGGGGAGAATAGAATACTAATTTACACTACGCTGGTTTGTTATTTAATGGATAGGATTTAAGTGGTGAAAGAAGCGTGAACGTGGTCGTATTTATGGACCAATTCAAGGTTCGTTGATATTAAGGATATGCAATTGGACATTCATTTTTCATATTGTATTACTCTTAGAACGAAAAATTATTTGCCAAAGATTTAGAGTAGAATCGGAAGAAAAGAACGTCTTTTTTTTTTTTCTTGTTTTGTGGGGGACTGAGTTGACGATACGCTCCATGGAGTACCCCCTCAATAATTATTATATCAGTCCAAAATTAGAAATTTGATTTTTCAATATTTTCTCTTTTTTTTTAAAAAAAAAAATTTCACTGCGCCACATTCTATGTCTTGAATAAAGCCAACTATTTTTTTTTTTTTAACTTTAATTTTCCCCATCTGATTCTAGACATTAGTCGAAACTTTCTAATTAAAATGTTCTCCAAATATTTATTATTCCTCTATTTTTGCTCTGTGGCATCTCACCATTACCACCAACAACAAAAACGCTAATTAAGAAGAGACGAGAGGCTGGATTTTAATACAAACAGAGAAGGGCGAGGGTGAGATTTCTATTTGGAGCTGCTAAAGATGATGATTGCTCAACTAAGATTTCTTGCTTAGCTACTATACGGGCTTATGGACATCCAGGAGTTGAGTAAGCACAATGACTTTTTGATTTTGTTCAAACACTAATAGTATTTATCAGTATTTTCAGAATTAAATTGAATTGATAAAATTAAAAATTGATTAATAGTTCAATTCAATTAATGATTAAAAATCAATTATCTAAAAAATCGATTAAAAGTAAAAAAAATCAATTTAGAAAAATCAATCAAAATTAAAAATAATATCAAATCAATTCAATTTAAAATTATCTCATTTTGTAAAAGAAATTAAAATTTTCTAAAATCACACTGTTTTACTCAATTTTTAAGTGTTAAAATGTTTTTTATTATTTTAATCATATTGTTTCTATTTTTCTATGAATATTAATAGTACCTCTCAGTTTTTTTCAAATCAAATTGGAAATATAATATTAAAAATTGATCAATGATTCGATTCAATTAAAAAAATGAATCCAATTTAAAAAAATCGACAAAACCAAAAGTTAAATCAAACCAATTCAATTCAAAACTATTGTTTTGTGAAAAAAATTTAAAATTCTAAAGTTATGCTATTTTCTCAAAGTTTAAATGTTAAAAATAATGTTATTAATTTATCATATTTATATTATTTTTCTAATTTTTAAAATATTTTTAAATATTATTTATATATATTTTAAAAAATGTTTATTAAATCAAACTGACTAAATCAATCAAATTGAAAATCTGCCATCAAGTTGTCAATCTAATTTTAGAAATATTAATATTTGGCTTTTCTTTTCTTTTATTTTAAATTTACAGTATGCCAATAGAGCATTTGCTGATACTTTGGTTTCTATCTCAAGGAGGCAATGAGCTTGTTTATCTTACAAATTTAGGAAGCATTAGATTACATGAAAAAAATTTTGTGATTTATTTTGTTGATTTTTCTGTTTTAGTTTTATGGTTACATACGTGGTTTGGTAAACCGTAACACTATACATGGTATAGAAGAGACAAACAAAAAATATTTTAAAATGAATGGAGGGAGTTGAATAGAAAGAAAAGAGAAATTTTTTACTATTTTATGTTTAATTGCATAATAAATTGTCATTAAAAGAATGAGAGAAAAATATTAAATTTATTTAGATGAATGAGAGGAGAAGGAAATATAAATATCAAAAAATAAAAAAAAATTAAATTGATATGTAGATAATAAGGTTAAATTATTTCATTTTAAAAAAGAAAAATAACAATATTTTTATTCCTTCTCATGAGTTGATTTTTTTTTTTTATGCCTCAAACTAAAATGTAATAAATTTCAACTTTTCTAAAAATAATGAAGAAGAATTATTTTCATTTTATTTTCTCTTTTTAAAAAAAATTTTAAATAGTTAACATGATTGTAATCAATTTCATTTTTATTCTCCTATTTTCTCATCGGATTACCTTAATCCATGCATAGTGTAAAGGTAAAAACTTACTTCGTTTAAGCAAATGAGCTGTTTGATTTTTCAGTTTATATTATGAGAAATGACAAATTAATCTAGATAATCTTTTATGGTTGACAACATGTTTTATGCCTTACTTTATGTATAAAAAGGTTTAACTAATCTCAAATTAAGAGTTTTGAAGTTTAATAGGCCATAAAATTAATTTTAGATTCAATTGGACTCGACATAATAATTGAGAGATCAAATTAGACTTTTATTAAGATAAATTCTACATTAACTTTATTTTAAAATGTATTTTTAAAACGTTCATTCTCGTTTTCACCTTCAATATTAATATTTAAAAATTATTTAAATTTAATATATACATCTAATTAATGAGATAAATTCATTAAACGGTTGCATATAATTATTTTATATATCATATTATTAAATAAATATATGAGATAATTATTTGTGTTTACTGTAAATAATTTTTTTTTTCATTTGAAGATTTAAATATCTCTCACCAAGTACATTGAAAATCTTTAAAGGGAAAAAAGTTTTAAGATTTCATAATTTGATCTATCAAAAAGAAATACTCATCCCTGAATGGAATTATCAATCCAAACAATTATAAATCATGGTTAAAGAAGGCAATTTCGTTCACATTGTTATACACTCAACTTGACTCATATGAAATTGTTATTATCTTTTTTATAGTATCAAATCATATCAAAATAGAGTCTTTATTTCTTTAGTAAGAAATTTATTTGAAATGGACCCTATTATCGTATATAAAATATACATTTTTTATTTTGTGTAATCCTTTGAGTTTCAACTTTTCTTTTTTTTTTAGTAATATGTAAATAGATAAAATATAAAAGTTGATTATATGATGTGTGAATATAATAATATATAAAAAGTAATGTGTTTGAAAAACAATCAATAGACATTAAAAAAATTAATATGAAGCATAATCTAAATCAAAAAGTGGCAAACAAATTATAATTTGTTTCCTTGTCAGGTGGAATTCATATTTCACAAAATTCATCCTAAATAAAACTAATGGATACTAATTTGAGGGGACTCAATGAATATTGATGAGTACTGATTCGAAAGCCTTAATGGATGTTGATTTGATGACAACTTATATTGTGGACTCATACTATATAGTGTCATGGTTCGTGCCGCTATCACACGTGCAAAAATAATGAATATTTTAGAATTAATTAATGAATAATTATGAGTAATGAATATTATATAATTAAATAATGAACACTATTTTATTTTTCATGAGATTTTTTTATTTAATATTAACTATGCAATGCTCGTTTTTACTATTTTTAATATCTTTGATTTTTCATTCAATTTTGAAAATACACTGATACAAAAGTTGAGTTTGAGTTCTACTAAATCGGGTACGTTAAAAAGCTTCATTTTCATTGATTAACATCTAAATATTCATTATTTATCCATTAGTTAATTTGCCCATTAAAAATATTTAGCCTTCTTTCATAAAGTTGGATGTTCATTGTTTAATATTTGAATATTCATTATCTATAAGTACAATATTTGTCATCTTTAATTTTTCATATTTATTATTTTTATGTAATATTTTATATTTGATTAAAAGTATATAATTTTGTATCATTAAGTTCTTTGTTCATTCTTGATTATTTGAATATTCATTATCTACTTGCATAATATTTATTTTTTATAGTTTCATGTTATTAATTATTACATAAATATTCATCAATTGTAATATTTATGTTCATCATATTTAATTCATTAACACAATGTTCTTGAATCAGATATATAATATTCATTATATGTATAATTGCATCCATAATATTCATCATATTTACACTTGATGTTCATCATATAATTCTCATAAAAATATAACAGTATTCATTATTTTAATTTAAAATATTTATCATCCAAAATTATTCAATAGCAATTGCATCATTAATATCAAATAAATAATTCTCATGAAAAATAAAATAATATGCATTATTTAAATTTAAAATGTTCATCATTTATAATTGTTCAATAGCAATTACATAATTAATATTAGATAAATAATTCTCATGAACAGTAATATAATATTTATTATTTAAATTTAAAATGTTCATCATCCATAATTATTTAACAGTAATTATATCATTAATATCAGAAAAATAATTTTTATGAGAAATAAAATAATATTTATTATTTAAATTTTAAATATTTATCATCCAAAATTGTTTATTATTTGATTATAAAATGTTCATTACAGACACACATATGATAGAGCATATAAGTTATGATATTATATTATTTGAGATCCATGATATAAAAATCTACAGTGCAGATAGCCGAAAAGTTTTGATATAAGTTGATCCGATAATCATATTCTACAGTTGGGCCCAACATGAAATCATTGCATAGTTGAAAAAACAATAAAGATTTCTACATTCTCTCTCCAGCCTCTCTGTCTCTCTCTCTCTCTCTCTCTCTAGTAGTTTCTCAAAATCAATTTGAGTAAGTGGTTAGGGGAGGTGGTTTTGGCCACCTCTCTGTTTTCTTATCCATTTTTTTTTATTTTTTTAGGGTTTTTTTTTAGTTTGTATGTCAATAATTTTGTTTATCCTCTCTAGATGGAGTAGTTTTGTTCTCTCATAGTCAAGTATTTGGAGTTCTTAACGGTCTCTTTGCGTGTTTAAGGTGTTGATTGTTTCATCTCAAGCTCATGATGGAGACCAATAACAAGACAATGACTCAAATCTAAGATTTTTTCTCTATTTGAGCTCTATTAAGATGGATGATTTAGAAATGTAACATATTTGGTGTTAAAAGCATCTGGTTCTTTCATGCTTGAATCTTTTTCTCTGTCAAAAATTAATCACTCAAGGATTTTATGATCATCCTTTTTAAGAGAGCATAATTTGATTATGCATACATTACATGACTTTTTTTGAAAGCAAGTTTCACTATGGAGACAAGCATAGAGTGATGGTAATGATTACTGCTTCAATTTCTATAATTCGCATTTTCAATTAGGGTTTATTTTATTGGATTTAGTTTTATTGAGTATTGTGAGCTGTATTTATCCTGTGTCATTTATTTTACTCTTACATGTGTCATTTATTTGACTCTTACATGAAAGTCTTTGGGCCTTTTAATGAAACAAAATGTTTTTGTGGAAAAAAAAAAAAAAAATTATTGCTAACGTTGGTCAAAAGTGTTGCTCGGTCTCGAGCTATGTGTTTCAATGCCAACCTGCCTTCAGTCGCACTTCACTGTACCAGATGTGCATGTCAAATCATGCTGAGATATGCATGCTAAACCGTTAGAATCGAAGAACGAGCGGGGAAGCAAATGATCCCTTGCTCCAGTGATTGCAAGTTATCTTGGATCTCATGACTGTCTATTTACCAATAACCATTTTCTATCCCCAGCGACGGTCACGATACCTTTTAGTGTCATTCAATTGTTACCCTCTTTGAAGTATTGGTATCTTTCTAAGTTTATAATTGTTGATTATTTCTCTACGTAAACTGCAAATGTACACCAATGTTTAAAAAAAAAAAAAAAGACTGCATCGATTTGTCATTATCTTAATGTGTTGATTATATTTTTTAAATACAAATAGATGACTATCGAATTATCAATTTAGTAACATCTTATAGTATATTTGATAAGATGTAATTAAATATAATAAACATAGTAGCATAACATAATTAGATTCGATGATCTATAATACAAAATTCAAAATTTCGAACTGAAAATCAGTTAATTATATTGTATTAGATTTAATCACATCATATCAAGTATAATTTTTTTTGTCTTTTAATGCTTTTAGCAAAAATAATTTTTGTTCTGCTGGCCCAAAAGAATTGGACCTTGTTATCCAAGTCCACTAACTATTCTAAATGAGACTCCGAATGGAGAAGAAGGCCCATGGGAATCTTTCTTTTGAGTTTAAAATTATATTCTTCTCTTTATGTCGCTCACTTCCGCGACAAAATCCTCCTTTTGGCCCTTCATTTGCCGCTTCCAGAAAAATAGTTCTGTGTTATGCTTAACCGATTAAAAGGAAATTTAGCAACGGTAATTTAATTAATTTGTAATTTTAAAGGAAAAATATAAAGTAAAGAGAAAGATGTAATAAATGGTTTGAATTTAGAAATATAGAATCAAAATAGAAATTTAAAATAAAAAAATGAAGAAAAAACTAAAAAGAAAAATAATTAAAATAATAACTATTTAGCTGGTCTTGATATTTTTTCTTCTTTTATTTTAACTAGTTAATATGAATACTCTCTCTCTATATATATATTTTTAGTTTGGCTACTCTCTTATTCGTGTTTGATTTGTTTTGACACTATTATAGAGTAAGAGTTTAAAATAGACTTTTTGTTTCTTTTAAGAAATAAAACTTCCTTAAGAAGTTGAAAATTTTAACAAATAAAAAAATAAAGACTAAAGAGGCTATAAGTTAAGATGCTTGAGACAAAGCAATATACTTATTTGAAATTTTAGACAAAAGATAGGGCTGAATTATTGAAGAAAGGTGGAGAGAATTAATGAATTCAAAAAAATTAAATATCTTTTTAATATATATATATATATATATAAAATATTAAGTAGGAGGGAGCCCCCTAGATCCTCCCTTTAAGTCCGTATCGAGACTTGATATTTGATTCAAGTTTGTAGTAACGTTCACTAATAAAGAATCGATGCTTCAATTTATTGAGATTTAATAATTTATAGAATTAAGGATGGTTATCTCAATCATTATTACGGTAATTGAGTCAAGTCAAATTAAGTATTATCATGCTCAATCTTCATGTATGTATTTAATTTTTAATTTAAACTCAATTTTATTATTTGAGTTTAATTATTAACTTCTTAATCGAATTCAAGTCAATTCACAAGCTTACCAATTACTGAAACTTATATAACTTTAATATTAATTTTATTTATCATTATATTTTTATATAGTAAAATGTCCTAGTTTTAATTTTACTTTATATTTAATATACACTAATATATTAAAATATTAATTTCAATAATATGCTATAAAAAAATAATTATATTAAAAATTCATTTCGAAATGCTCACAAGCATTCAAGGCAAGCTTAAATGTGTTTAAGATTATTCATTAAATATATAAAATCTAAATTTATATTTAAGATTGATTTATTAAGTTAATGCGCGAGCTCAAACGAAATTTTTAACAAAGTGAAATTGAGTTGATCATAAATAGTTTGAATAAACTTATAGCTCTATCTATTATATAACTCAAATAGTAGATTTTAAAACAACTATTGAGTCCACCTAAAGCTAAAACATGGCTGCAAAATTCTACCCAAATATTTTTCTCCTGTGATACAAATGAAAAAACAAAAAAAAAAAAAAAGAAGAAAAGTTATAATAAGAGTAATGGATGTGCTATTCATTTATTGTTCTAAAATCGAATTTATTGAGAACTTGTGAGACTAAATTTTTATAAATTCATTAAAATTGATATAAATAGATATGTTTAAAGTGATTTGAAATGTGATATATTAAGTCAAATTTAAAAAATTATAAGTACATTAATTAAAAAATTGAAAATTAAAGTAAAAATCGTCCATCCTATCTTAAGAGCAAGACCTCAGGGTATTCTGAGGTAGATATGGACATTTTTAGTTTTTTAATTTTTTTTTTTTTGAACAGCCGATATGGACATTTTTATGGGTCCAACAGCAGCAACATTTTCCATGTTGATTGGACTTGGATAGTTTGCCAGTTGAGTCCCACATTCTGTGTGCACCATAGGGTTTGATTTAATATGCATTAGGAACTGAGAATACCCAAATAAATGTGATTCATTGAATCAAATATAAAAGATAAATATCATTGGATTGTAGTGTAATAATTTTGGATGATAAATTTTTTCCAAAATATCTTTTGTAGGTGAGACCCACTTATCATAGTTTGCGATAGAAATGAAACACATATTTTTCTATTTGTTTTCTGTCACTTTTTTTTTTATATCAGACGTAAAGATTTTATTGTATGAGAAATTAAGATACAAAAAGATCTTAAAATTAAATATATTAAGCCTAAATCAAGTACAAAAGTTTTAGTCACCACCTATGGTTTATAGCAATGCAATTACAGAAAAAATTTAAAGATTTAACCATCACAAAAATTGTCCTTAAAAAGAATACAAACTCCAGATACTGAACAAAAATAATCACCAACTTGAACATATAAGTTGTGCTCCAATCAAAACCTTAAATAACAAAGAAATATACAATAAAAACATAATCAAAGAGATAAAGGAGGGAAACAAACTCTCTTACAATTTGAATGACGATCTCCTTAGATATTCTATTGCAAGTATTTGATTGGGGTCCAACAATGAGCGAAATATAATTGATTTTGATTTGGACAAATCTTTAACTATCATCCACACCTTCAATTAAACATTTTGACATGATTAACATAAAAAAAGAACTAGAAATGATTTGGATGAACGAAAAAAAGTAAGATTTAGAAAAAAAAAAAAAAGGTAAAATAAATCCCTAGTAGAAATCCATAAGAGGATAGAAGAAAATAAAAAGAGATGACTACCCTTAAATCTAAACAAGGTATTTCAACTTTATTTTTCAACCTCGTTTCATTCAGTAGTTCACTTTCATAATCTATTTCTTTTCCTCTAAAAAATCTCATGCCAATCTAAATATAATTGAGATTAAGTATTGAGTTAGAAAAAAATCAAGATTGATTACATTTTAGTAACGGCTCATATTATTGCGAACATCATATCATATCGTGTGAACGAAACACGGACCCAAATATCAACTTGCTTTTCAATAAAAATGTCACGTCGCATTCACGCGCCAACTCCTTATGCAAAAACTCTCTTCCTTTTGCTCAAAAAACTGCCACTAGAGAATTAGGTCTTATCGGTCTTCTCAAAAAAAAAAAAAAAGGTCTTATCGGTATCTGTATATCTAATTTATATATCTAATTAATTTAATTTTTTAGATATATTTTTAATATCTATTTAACATGATTAATAGTCACAGTTTGATAATTGATAGAAATGACTGACAGCTTACTATTAATATTAAATATTTTATTTAATAATTAAGATAAATTATATTTAATAATTAATATGAATATATTGCTAATAGTTTACATATTAAATTAAATTAATATAAATAATATAATATAATGTATTTTCGATATATATTCTTAGAGCATAATTTGAAAAAATTAAAATGTTATAATTGTAAATTTATATTTATAAAATCTTAATGTTTAGTTCTTGCTAATGTTGATCAATGTATATGTCAATATGTTTTTAATAATTAAAATATTTAATTTTTAATTTTTTTACAAATTATATATAATAATTTAAATAAATTATTTTTATATAAAAATTAAATATTATAATTCGTAGTTGATAATTGAATAATAAAATTTTTAAGAATAATAATATAGTAAAAATAATATTAATTTTTATTTAGTTATTACTATAGAGATTCAGTAAAAAAATTTAAATAAAAACTAATAAAAACTATAAATTATTAAAATTATATATACTATCAGTTGCTATTTATGATTTACTAGACAAACATTTATTAATCGTGACAGTTGGCGGTTAGCCTTTAACGATTAGTTATAAGCGATCAATAAATATAAAATATTTGATAATTTAGAAATTGAATCAGTGATTGCATTATAAAATGACAACAAAATAATTATTTCTATATTTTAATTAATTTGATATACAATACAAATTTGTATAATGTGTCAATAATAATAAATATATGCTTAATACTAGAAAAAAAAATCCAAACTCTAGTTTTTATATTTCAAACTCTAAAAAAACTAACTTTTAAAATTATGTTATATTTTTTAAATATTAAATACTAATTTTTAAATTTAAACGTTGAACGTTGATATTTACTAAATTAAATAAATATCAAATTAAATTATGAGCCACTAGTTTCCTAATTGTATGGATGATATGATATGCAATAATTCAAGGCAACCATAATTCTATTTAGACAAAGATTGTTAAATCATGTTAAAGTCAGCTACGATTGTAATGACTGGTAGTAGTTAATTAGCTTGTTGGAGGGCAAGTGGCAGCAAAAGAGAAACATGTTTCCGCCACTAGCAAAACTTAATTGATCATGTTGCCACCACATCTTCTTAGGCTCTTACCGCCCAAGTACTTAACAAGGAAAGTGGTCAAATCAAAGTAATCAAAACTGCAAAAGACAATGTTTAATGGGACTAATGATGGTTGGATTCGAATTAAAGAGGTCCACATATGAGAGAAATTCCTTATTGCATTTGTATGAGTGTTGCGTAGGGGTAAGAATCAACAAATCCCAACTGAGTTCTACCCTACTCCTGTGGTTTTCCCTACTGGAGAAGTTAAAACCAGGCCTAAGGTTGATTATAGCTTCTGTTAGTCTTAGAACATAATTTGGAATTAATTTATGAGCGAAAACAAAAAAATCAAAATCACACAAAACACAAAATTTTTTAGTTGATTCAATGATTTGCTTATATTCACGAGAAGTTTCGATTTGTTTTTTATTAAGAAAAAATACTGTCTATTGTAACCTATTTTTATAAATTAAAATTTTAACATTTTTTTATATTTATAACTGGTTGCTCTAAAAATTACACAAAACTATATTTTTGCGTGAATTTTCAAATCTTCAATAAATGCTTGTTACTGGGCATCTCCGCAATCTTCCCTTTCAAAAATTCTGAAAGTAAATTATTTTCCATTGTTTGCTATTATTTGACAGCTTCCTGGTGTACAGAAACTAAAATCACGGTGATGAAGGGACTTCATTAATGGCTGCGCAATGTTTAACATTAGAGTCTCCAACAACATTGAGAAGCAGGTCAACATATTCCTTTATTCACTGCTCATGAATGTTTGATTATGTCTTCCACTTCCACCAATAAGGGATATGGTTTCTTCTGTCGGTTGTTGAAATCGTTCATAAGCAAAACATTAATTCTCAGGCATTTGCTCATTCACTTTGCCAATAAATAAATACGAATTTGAAAATGAAAAAGAATGCTGCGTTCTACAGCTAATTTTCCTACTTGCTTTTTCAGCGACTCAATAATTATCAACTCAACTTTATTCAGCTAATTTTCCCACTTGCTTTTTCAGCGACTCAATAATTATCAACTCGACTTTATTTTTAAGAAATATTCTTATGAAAATCAAGATAAATACTACATCCATAATTTTATCAAAACATATAAATTGAGGTTAAAAAAAAAGGACAATATAACATGTTCGAAAAAGGAAAATGAAAAAAATATGCACACCCAAATACCTAATTTCTGTCGGTTCTTTTTATTTGATGTCATTGAGATAGACTAGAGTAACAAATGGATTTGATAAATCTTAAGTTGAATCACTTTTGAGGTTTTTTTTATTGATCTGATTTAAATTAGTTCATTTTAAGTTATAATAAATTAAATAGAATTATTAAGTTGAGGTATGTAAAACATTTTTCAAATTATTTTTAAGTCAAATCAATTCACTCATAATTTCAATAAATTAAAATAAAAAAATATTATTTTATATCCTAATCATTTAAATCAAGTAAAACTTGAGTTGCATAAATCTTTTTTAAGTTATATTTTGAAGGATCAATAGATTGGACTGAGGCAAATTTAACTTAAAATTTTTATGTCATTTCAGATTAAAAATTAAATTCATTTTAGATTTTCTTTTCAAATTTAATTAATTTTTTAAACAGGTTTGATCAAATAAAAGGATTATCATTTTAACATACAAAATTTGAGTCTATTTGAATTGATAAAGGTTTAAAACAGAAAGATATTTTAGTTTAATATTATCATATAAAATATTATATTTCAAATTGAACTATGTTTTATATAAATATATTCCAATTTTATCTTGAAATCAACTAATAAAGGAAAGTAAAGACTTTAAAGGTTGTTATTGAACTAGCATATTTATTTTACAATGCAAAAAAACTAAAAATTAAAAAATTTGACAACCCATTTCTTATAAGAATTTTTTTATGAATAATAAAATCTGGTTTAAATTTATTGGATTATCAAGGTAAATAAATTTAAGGTAAAAATTGCAGGCTGTATACGCGGTCCCATATGACTTGTCAATTGTCCCTAGTGAGATTTTTTTGCAGGTTTTCTGTGATGATTTGCGAAAATATCATCCGCAGGAGAAAGTGACTGTCAAATGGAAGTGAGTGACAACAACATCATCAAGATTTGAAAGGTTGAAAACAGAGTAGATTCATGTCTGTAATGCAGGCTCTCTGAATCAGCAACCTTGCGTTATTGAATAAGCTTCAAGCCTCATGGTAAAGAAAAGAAAGATAGGCTTTTTAGGTTGCATAGTGTTGGGGCCTGAAGTTAGCCATAACCAATTTAAAAGGACAGTTACGAGGGTTTAACAGGCGATTGTTTACCACCATAAAGTATTTTAACAATTAATTAACATCTGTTAAAAAAAGTTATAGGATAACTATTTTCAGTGCCTAGATCGGCGGATATATGATTGTTTTAATTTAATTAGAGAGCTTGAATTTGAGTTATTGAATGTGCAGTTTGTGTTAAAATTCGATAAAAAGAGTTTTGTCGCCCTTATAATCTTATTAACTTAAATTTAATTTAATTTCATATGATTTTTAAAAAAATAAGTTCTCATAAGTTATGTGATAGAATACTAAAATACTAACATAAACTAAATTTTGTAATAGCATTTACATATTTATAACATTAAATGAAACGCTCTTTAGCGCAATAATTTTGTTTTTGTGTGTTGAACAACTAATGGGATAGAAGATGGCTGCCTCAAGAAATGCAAGAGCAAATTAGAAGAAGACGTGCTACTTGTATTTATAGATATTATATTACCATATAACTTACAAGCAAGCATTTCATCTACCTCTTTTTTCCTTCATTTATAGAATACTTCACTCGATTCCATCATCTAATTTAACACTCTCTCTTCTTCTCCTTCACAAAACGCATTCAATGAAAAGCTACTGAGTGCAAAGGAACTGACCAAAAGCCTGCTTTTGTTTACAACAGACCAGACACCCATTTATTCAGCATCCACAAAAAGAACTGCCACTGTAACGAATCTTACTGCACACTCTTAGCTTGGATTTACACTCTGAAGGTCCTATTAGCTTGATCCTCCTTTTTCCTCTTTTGCAGGGAGAGAGAGGACATGACTCTTGCTGACACTACTCTTCTCACCAGCAATCTCCACAGTGGATCATCGCCCTTTTTTTCTTCGTGCATTTTCAATTTGAATTGCCTGTAACAACGCCACAAACAGCAAGGATTAGTAATGTAAAAAATATCCTTTATTATACTAGAAAAGAACAATCTTTTATTGATCCTAAAGCTAAATTTGCCCGTTTGAACTGCACCCTGTACACGCTAAAAAGAGGGACTCCTGGTATTTTTAACTAACAAACAATGGGGTTGGCCCATCCTTGACCTTATGTGAAAACATGAAAGATATTTTGGTCACAAAGCGTTAAAATTACTAGACGACATTAACCGCCTAAAGGAAATCAGGATAGAACGTCAACTGAAAATGGTCACTTTTCTTGTGATTTGATAATAAGATGTCAATTCCATCTAATTCATGAGTTCATGAATCATTATTATTTGTTTTGGACGGGTGTTTCGAATATTTTTTCCAGCGCCTAAAAAACAGGAAAGCAAGGGAATAATCCCACCGGGTTAAAACCAAGACGTCATCAAGTTGGTGGACACAGATTTTGTGATTTAAGAATCATGACAAGCCCACTACTGCTTTGTAAAACTTGACTCAAACCAACCACCCACAAGCTGACCCTACCAAAAGAACTATTAAAACAAGCGAATTCAGCTAATTCATACTCGTACACAAAAAAAAAAAAAAAAAAAAAAATCCTAATTCATACTCATGTATAACGGGGGAAATACTTTGCGGGTCCCATTAAAAACACAATTTCAAACGATTCTTCTGGAGATTAGCCAAAAGGCAGCAAATGTTTTAGCTGGCAAGGGGTCCATTTCCAGAAACAAAGGCAGCCCACCTTAATTGTCCACACAAGCATAAAACGCGCTTCAAAATTCTACAACAGGGCATGTAACAAATGGAAAAGGTTTAATTAGTTAATATGATTAATTACCTGCAAAGAGGAACTCTGCAAGAATCATGCTGGTCACAGATGGAAGAGTGAAGTCTCAGTAGCTGCCACATCCGCTTACAACGGGAACACCCTCCATTAACCCGATTCTTACACGTGGCAAAGTGCTTGATCAAGAGCTGGATACCATGACATGTGGAGAACTTGCTACATGGGCCCTTATTCTTCCTGGGCTCCACGTTATAAGGCCCAACACTCGTGCACCCTTCAGTGCAGATGTGCTCTAAACAATCCATGGCCACACTTAGCTCCATGTACAAGCTCTGCTCCTCCCTATGCCTTCTGCTTCTCTTTTTCCTCTGTTAATAACGAAACACCAAATCAGATACCCATTTTAAATAGATCTTGCAAATTCTATACTTTCTTTTGATGAGCATAGTAATTTTTTTAGCAGAATAGTAATTTGGAGAGATTTTTAATAGAGATTAAAGGGAAATTACCGATTCAGCTTCATCGATGAATTGGAGGATCTCGAGCTCAAGCCAAGGGTCGTGATTTTGCATGAACGTCCACCCTTCAGTCTTCTCTACAGTCTTGAAATGTGTTGTGATCAACTTCATGCACTTGAGTTTAAGAGCCGGTGCATCGCATAATCTTGCCAACTGAAGCACATCCACCACATTCTCAATCGACAGCTGTTGACCCACAGCCTTTGCGCATCTCTGCTTCAGCTGCGGGATCAGGTAGACGTGGGATAACGCCAGTAGATGGATCCCATACGTCTCCAGGACCTCCTCATCGTACCTGCGCCGCCCAAGGGCATTTCAGTAATCTCAATCTTTAAAAAGAAAATTCTCTTCCTCTAAGTATGGAAAAGAATAGTATAATCTCTAGTTTACGTAACCGACTGGAAATAAACAAACAGATTAAAATATAATTATGTCAGCCGTCAGCGCAGATTAAATGATTTAATCCAATCAACAGCCGAAATGGACGTGTAAGCAAACGCGCAGACAGCTAACCTTAAGGAGTAGATGAATCGAACGAAGGCTAAAACGGCATCGCATGGAACGCCGAGGACGGGAATTACTCTGTCGGAGCTGCGATGCTTTCGTGGCCTATCAATGATATTTTCCAACACTGGTGAAACGGACGCCTATAACAAGAAATGGAACAATTAACTAAGCCCATAAACAAATAAAAAAAAAAAGAACGATGGATAGATGAGAGATTAATTAGCAAGTACCAGCACACTACTGTGAGCAGGAATGCGCAGGCCACTGGAGGTGACAATTTGGACATCGGGTTTAGGTAATTCACGAGAATTTTGATTGGTGATTTCATAATGATGGCCGTAGAGGGAGGAGGTTGTTGTTGCTGCTGAGTTATGAGGCTGTTCCATGGGAGAAATGAAAAACAAGGATTTGGAGTATGCCACGGTAGATAACAATGGAGGATGATGTTGGGGGTCCAGAGATTTATAGACAACTAACTGGCAATGGTACCACCCTGTAGACAAAAAAAATATATAATTAGACGGCAAAGAAGGACCAACGCGCCATTGTCAGCTCGTGCAATGTACACGTGTGAAAACGTTGGCAGTCAAAATGAAATGCTTGTAATGTTGTCCACACGCAAGGAAAAACACGCAGAAAATTAGAAAAAGATTTTTGTTGTTGAAATAATAGTGAAAATGAAAATACTTGGTAAAATGAGTAAAATGAGTTTTAAAATATGATCACCTCATGACCTATGTCATTTATGTATTGAAGAAGACGCAATTTATAAAATGAAATTAATTTATTTAAATATATTACAACAATTTTTTGCTTTCAAGTGCCATTCAAAGTCTTTGTAGTGACTTTGTTACCCTGTAACAAGTGAAAAATAAAGCCCTTAATTTAGAAATGTGTATATATTTTTGGGTTAAATATGATGTTCTTCTAAATTTTTCTATGCTATACTATTTATTCATTTATTTTTAAAAAATATATATTTTTGGGTTAAATACTCTATTTTTCTAAATTTTTCTATGTTGTACTATTTAGTCATTCATTTTTAAAAAATATACTAGTTAATCATCCATTTTTTATTTTGGTAGACAAATATAACCTACTATTATATTTTTCGTTAAAATTATATGAAATATCTATTGTACCCTTAGTTTGATCAAAGCCTTTTTAATTCAATCCAATTCAATAAAATCAAAAACAACAAAAAAAAAAAATTGAAAGTCTCTTATGATCATTATTTTATTTTTTATAAATTTAATCTTTAATTATTTATTGATGACAACTAATATTAAAGCATTTGTGAAATATTTAATTTTCATATTTATTATCAAATCAATTATAATATATTTAATTTTAAAATTAATTAATTAAATTTAATTTAGGGTTAATTAATAATATAAAAATATTCACATATGATGTCAAATTATTTGAAATCACTCAGTTTTCAAAAATTTGTATACAAATATTCTTTCAATTTTTAGAAAAATTCAATGACATAAAATTGATTATATATAATAAAACTAAAGTAAAAATAAAAATTCATTTATAAATAAATATATGACACTTTCTTATCGAAGTATTACTTTATGTAACTTTTAAGCATTCCTCCACATGTATATATATAAAATTATCGATATAATTATATTTAATTTTAATAAAGATAAGATTTAATTAAAAATATAATAAAATTAGAAATTCAATTATGAGATATAAATTTGAAAGTTTGATTCTTATTGAAGTTTCATTAATTAATACTGAGAATAATTATTTAAAAAGACATTCAACAATAAAAATAATAAGACATAAATCCATAAAAAAAAATATAAATACATAATAGATTTTTGAAATCCAAGAATCAAGAAAAAAATAAAAATTATTAAAAAATGATAAAAAAAATTTTATTTGGAGAATATTTTTTATTTAAACTTAAAATTATTATCATTTACAGAATTGGATATCCATTAAGATTAAAAAAATTAAATTTATTTATAACAAGGAAGTTGAATTTTAAATTATAAAAATATGTTTAAGATACGTATTGACAAGAAAGACTTTAATTATATTGATTAATGAAATAATAAGCTAAATTTTATTAGATGAGAAAAAATATGATTCAATATCGATTGAACGAAATATTCTTGATATAAAATAAAAAAATTACATATAATTATTTTTAATTTTCAAAATTTTTTATAATGAGCATTTGTAATTTATCAAACGGGTCAAAAAATTTAATTACTATGAATATTTATATTTATCAAATAAATATTTTAATAAATAAATAATTAAAAACTATATGTTATTATTAGTAACTAACAAATTATAAAATAGTTAACAAAAATAAATATGGAAAAAAAAAAGAAAATACACATATTGAAATAAAATTATTTTTTAAAAAATAAAAACTAATTATTTATTTAGATTAAATAATAAAATTTAATAGTGACTTAAATTATTTTAATCTAAAAATATTTATTTAATATTTTTATATATAAAATAAAATTTTCTTAATTATTTTATAATTTTTTATATTATAACTTATGTGATGCATTAGTTAATGGCTAATTTTTTAAATGCGAAGTATTAGGATATAAAATCACTTAACTCCTATATTTACCTTAAATAATAGTTATATTGTGGAATGCTAGATTTTCATTTATTATCTATCTAAAATTTAAAGTGAGAATTTGATCGATTTAATTTATTTAATTTGAAAAATTAAATTTTTTATATTTTAAAAATCAAATAGAACTAAATCAAATTCATAAAATTTAATTTAATTCAATTTAATTTTATCAAAATTATATTACGCATATTTTAGATTAGGTTAGTTCATATTTTTATAATTTAATTTATTTTTTAATAAATTCAATATTATTTTTTTATAGCAAAATGAATTAAAATTCAGAAACCATTTTTAAAATTAAACTGAAATATTAGAAATATATATTTAAAAATTGACTTGAATTAAATTTTTAAATTTTAATTTTTAATAAAATTAATTTATTCAATTTTTATAACAAACTGAATTAAAATTAAAAATTAATTTTTTAATTAAAACTAAATCAAACTAAATTATAACAAAAAAAATTAAATAAAGGCAACTAAACAGTAATAATAATGGATTTATTCCGATCGGTGTAGGTTCACCACTACTGAAAATCATTGCATTGCCCCAAATTCACCTCGCATATAATGTGATCGGATAAGAGGAAAAGAGCTCTTCTGATTAGGCGCGTGGGCGACGTGCATCACTTCTAAGCAATCCATTGCACTTCCATGTCTATCCTTGGCTAGACGCCCAGATTTTTTTTTATCTTGAACGGCGCCGATTCCATAGAACTATTAGACCAAGATTTTTTTAATTCAAAAAGGACCAAAAGCAAAGGAGCACATAAAAAAATTATAGAAATTCTGACGTGATATGGATAAACCAGCCTTGCCATGAACAGAGTTTAAGGCCAGAATTACAATAAACGGCTCTTGGCGACCAGAAGAGGCTCGACTCAATCCTACGTGTACCTCGTTCCCATCCATCCGGCAAAAACTCTGTCTCGCTTGCATCCTATTAACTGACACGTAATCATGACTCCTCGGTGGCATGATGTCCTAGCGCACGCCCTGTCATCGTTGAGTCGAGTTGAATGTCCACACGTGTCAGCCCCAATTTGACCTGTTCTGGAGCTAAGTGATGTCATTTGTTATGATCTTAGCTTGCCCAGCCTCCTCACATCAAACAAATAAAAAAAAATAGATGGTTGGTCTTGGTTCAGTAGCGATCTGTATCGGAACCGACTCCGAATTTTGTAGGGACGTAATGAGGTCCACGGTGGTAATGAGGTCCACGATGCCAGATAAATCCCTATCTCATTGTTATTTAATTTGGTAATAATATCCCTTCCCTATATATTTTAGGCCATGTTAAATATAAAAAGAAATAGTATTTTCAAGAAATCAATATCTTTTAAAAGTGATATTTTGAAAGAATAATTTCAATTGTGTTTGATTTACAAATCTATATTATAAAAATTACAATATTTTTGTTTTTTTATGTAGATCTTAGATTTCTAACTCTCTAATTAAATAACATCATTTATACAGAGAAAGTTGAATTTCAAAAATTTACTGAAATAATGCAAATGAAACAAATCAATTAAGTTTTGTTGTTATTTTTCCATAACAAAAGAGGCCTTAATTTTTTTTAAAATAATGTTTATAATATTTATATGAGTTTGTTTAAGGTATAGTTGTTTCGTGGAGGGGAATTAAGGATTTGATTGGTTGAATTTGATAATGTAGGTATAGTTGGTAACGTAATGAATAGATTAAAGTGTACGTGAGAATCTTTAGCATCTTTTCTGACTAGATATTATCTTGGAAATGGTCTTCTTCTTCAAGCAAGCTACATAGTACAACCTGCCAACTCACTTTCGATGAAGTAATCAATTAATATGGTGCATGTGCAAATTTTTTTTTTTTGTAAGTTGATTTTGAAAATGTTAATAGCTATTTAATTCGATTTTAAGAAAAAGTATTTACACTAAAATTAATGAATGTGCAAAGTGTGAGAAATATTTTCTTTAAAATCTAATTTCGAAATTCATATTTTAAAATAGAAAATTAAGTTAAATTAAATATACTCATGAATTGAGTTAAATATTTCATTTCATTTATCACTAATTACAATATTTTAAGATAAAAAATGTTCTTCTTTTCTTTTTTATGTCTTTAATTGAAGGGTTAAAAGAAGCTGCAATGCGTGGAGAGATTAGAGAACGTGAGCAAAGTAACATTTACGGGGCCATAGAAATTAATTATTAAAAATATTTAATTTTATTTAAAAAATCAAATAATATTTTTATTAAAAAAATTAAAATTATAAATTCGACCCTATTTAAATATATTTTAAAAAAATATGATTATATCTGTTTGTCATCTTTTATATATAATAATTTACTAATAAAGGCTAGTAAATGGAGTTTTTTTGGTCAAAGTTTTTTTTTGGATATGATTGCATTGAAATTTTTTTTAATTTCGATAATAAACCTTTTGAAAATAATTTTTAATTCTACCACTATTTTATGTATAAGCAAAAAGTAGAAGCTAATATCTCTTTTTGACTTTACTTTCTTTTTTTTTTTCATTTTTATTGAATTTAAAAAGATTAAGTTTAGTTATTTTAATTAGAAAGCCGTATTTTACAATTTTATTCTTTTTAAATAAAGTTCAAGTATATTCTTTTATTAATTTTTAATTAATATTCAAGTATAATAACAATTTTATTATTGATTTTCATGTTTTATTATAATACTTTTTTATAATGAAAATTTTAAAATTTTTCTGTTTAGATATAATATTTTGTTAATTGATTTGTGATATAAAAAATGTCACATCCCATTTAATAATCATTTTTATTTCTCTTTAAGTTTATCCATTGTTATTTAAAAGACCTGATTTATTTTTTTTTTTCATTATATCTCTTGTTCACCACTTAGTAATTATTTATAACAAAACATACATGAATAATCAAACTAAAATACTAACTGACTACATACTAGCCCAACCTCTATTACACTGCTAGAAAGCGACTTCAAAAAGTATACTGGATGCAATCTTTAGTCTGCTCTTCCTGAAATAAGATTTCATACAAAAAGTGAGTTTGCATACTCAGTAAGTAAATGCATAATGATACTTCAATCTCAAATAACGTAACAATATTTAAACATAAGTAACTCATCATCATATCCATGTACGAAATAAAGTGTTTTTCCTCTTAAATGCCACATAGGCTATTAAAGGTTATTACCACACGTGATGTCATAAATTGCTGCCACATAGGCTATAGATATCACTGCCACAAAGGCTTTCATTTTTAGTTGCCACATAGGCTATATATATTGTTACCACACAGGCTATAGATCTCATTGCCACACAGACTATCAAAAGTTCCTGCCAAGCAGGCTATTATAGTATTACCACGTAGGCT
>CATIWR010363032.1:0-10465 GCA_949677035.1 Omphalea diandra
TATATATATATATATATATATATATATATATATATATATATATATATATATATATATATATATATATGTATATGAGTTTGTCAAAATTCGTAAAATGACTTCCATTTTCAAAGCAAAAAGTTATTTTTTCTGAAAAATGACTTAATTTTCTCTTTAGACTTCCATTTTCAAAGCAAAAAGTTATTTTTTTCTGAAAAATGACTTAATTTTCTCTTTATATTTTAATTATTTATTATTTAAGATGAGAAAAAATACATTAAAATAAATTTTTTTTGTGAGTCTCACTTATCACTGATAAACACTGCTATCAATGATGATCGTTAACAAGTGTCGATAGTTAAGAATAATTAACAATAATATATATAAGTTTGTCAAAATTCGTAAAATGACTTCCGTTTTTAAAACAAGAAATTATTTTCCTGAAAAAAGATTTAATTTTCTCTTTAACTAGGAAAATATTTTTTGTAGATTAATTTTCTTTAATGCACCAAATAGAGGAAAATGAGAAAAATATTTTCCTAAAATAAAATTTTCATTTTTTTGTGAAAGAAATGGAGCTTTAAAAACTAAATATTTTTCTATTATGCTTGCACTACAAATTCAAATCATCAAGAATAAATGTCTCTAATATTAAAGTGTATAGATATATCAATAAGTCCAATCAAGATAGAAAAATATTTTTAAAATTTTTTACATATGGATGATTCTTTTGAAAAGGTTTTAATTTTTTTACTTCATTTATAGAAAAAATTGAAAATAAAAAAATTGATATTAATAATGTAAGAGTACCAAAAAAAAAACAAAAGAGATTATCGGAGTTAAATTGTAGAGCATTATACACACCTTATAGTTATCATAATCTTAATTTAGTAATTTGTGAAATTATCGATTATTATATTAAAGCGGTATCATTTTTTGAAGTTTTACAACACATATATTCTATTTTCATCTTCTCCCAAATAAATGAAAATATTGAAAAATAACACCTAATTTAACAGTGAAATCACAGTCAAAAACTCGTTGGAGAAATCATATTAAAAGTGCTAAGATAATTAAATTTTAACTACCAAAAATAGGAGATGTGTTGTTTAAACTAGTGATGAATCTAAAACTAAATGTGAAGCAATATATGAATTAAAGTATTTTAAATTTATATTAGGCATGACTATTTGATATGATATCTTGCTTTCTATTATTCAATAAATACAAGCTTACAAATGTGCATATCGACATTGCTATATATCAATAAAAAGGTCTCCTTTCTTATTTTGAAAATTATAGGAAAAATAAATCTTTATCAGCAATGATTTTAGCTAAAGAAATTGCAAATGAGATGGAAATAGAATCTGAATTTCATGAGAAATTTGTAATTCATTAAAAAGAAATAATTTGATGAAAATGATGCTTGTGATAAAATAAAATATTTCATGAAATATTTTCAAATTGATTATTTACTTTAAATGATTAATTAAGTATAGGAAATTACTTTTGATTTTTTATTTGATTTTAAGAAATTAAAGTCATTTGATGAAGATGTTTTTGGAAAATATTCTTTAAATCTTGAATATATTCTAACTATGATGAATTTTCTCATATTAATGGCTTAGATTTATTCTCGAAATTAAAAACATTAAGAGAAGTTTTACAAAATGAAAGTCGCAGTGGAATTGAAACACTTGGTTACATTAAAAAAAAAAAAAGATTCTATTTTAGATGATTGTAATGCTAATAAAATACTGTTAATAATTTTAGAAATTATTGCTTCGGTGGAAAGGAGTTTTTGAAAAGCGAAATTAAAAAAAAGTCTTAACTAAGGTCAAGCATATCATAAGAATATAGGTTGGAGCTATTTCCACTTCACATACTGCTATTGGTTCTCAATGTTTAATGTTATTAACCCAAATGACTATATGATCCCTCATTTAATAGGAATTTTTTTTGTTAGTTGAAATATTCATATAGTCCTTTAACGATGAACACCCAAAGACAACTAATTTTTTTCCCTTTATAAAGTTGATGTAAATAAATTATCCATTTAATTTGCTATATTGTACCTCACACATGGTTACTTCTTTTTATCTTTCAGTGAAATCAAAGATCAAATACAAAAGAACCAAATTTAAAAAGGTTTGAGAAAATTTTCTACTTTTATGGCACAAGTGGTTGGAACCTTTTCCAGATCCTAACATCCATCTTGAAAATGTCATTACAATAAAAAAGCAAAATATCTACTAAATTTATTTATAAAATCTTTTTCATAGATAATTATCTACAAAAATATCTATAATTTTAAAAAAATAAACATAAAAAAATTTTGACCAATCATTGATAGATTTACTACAAAATCATAAATTGTTGATAAAATAAGTGTGAGAATATAGTAATAATTTTATTAATTTTAAAGGTAAACCTTGATAAATTAAGTCTTTTCTACTATAATATTAAATTTTTTATTTGCACCATTATATATTATTAGGATTGATAGTTTGATATTTTTAATTTTTGATATGAATTTATATTTGAAATAATTTGAGGTATAAAAATAAATTTAATAAATATTAAAAATTATTAAGTTACTCAATTATTACTAGTTATTGAAATTAATCCCCAACTTCTATAACTTATATTTTAAAAATATATTTATCAAACTCACTTATCAAGTTTGCTTAAGAGTTATTATCCATTTGATTTTTTTAAATCATTCTATTTCGTTTGATATTTCATCTAACAATTAAAATTAAAAAGTTCTATAAATATAACTCGTAGTCCATTATTCAATTACTTCGAAAATTAACAAATTTAAAGTTTACACTATTTATTTGTGCTAAAATAATGAATAAGAGATACAATAAATATTAAAATTTTATAATATAAGATTTTTATATTTTCAAGAGAATAATCTTTTCATTATTGAGAGTATTTAAAGTTTTTTTTTTTGAAGAGAGTATGTAAAGTTTTTATCTTTTTATATTCTTTTTTTAAAAGTATTGAGAATAATTAATAAATATTAAATAGGGATACTATATATATTTCAAGTAATAAGAAATAATTCCTTTTAAAGTAAAGGATAATAGAGTCATTAAAATTATTAACACATTGAATTTTTAGTACAAATGGCAATTCATGGAGTGCAAGAAGCTCCATCCTTAACTATACTGTCTATCGAAAAAGACTTATTGGATAAGCTTGAACACAAATATCTAATTGATATTTTGAACATCCTAAACAGCAAAAATAAAACAAAATTTTCAATAGATTTTTTTTTTTTTTTTGCTATTTTTGCTTCTTCTTCTTTTTTTTTTTTTTTAATCTTTTGGCCTAGCTTCTACATATTTGATTCAACTTGGTTGCTCACAAATTGGTGACGTGAACAATCAAATACATTGTTGGGGCGGAAGATTTTAATGAGTATTAATATTTTCTTTTCCACTTATATCATTACTTTAACTTTATTGTAAGTAATTTTTATTTTAGTTTTTATTTCATTAGATGTAATGGGATAGTTTGTTAATATGTTGCTATTCTTTAATTTCAATGTTGAATATTTTACAATAATTTTTCAAATAGGTCTCTATTCAAAAATTTTGATTATTATTTTAAAATACATTGGGCCAACTCTGATTTTGAGATAATAATTTAGGAATCATGCAATTTAAGTAATGATTTAAAATATTTATAATGTTCTGAAACCAACATATCAGAGCATTGTGTACCAACGCATCAAACCGCTCATACATATTATTCACCTCTTTCAACAATGAACGAACACCAAGGTTTTGATATCAATCCTAGCACATGTATGAAATACAGTTATGGCTATGACAACAAGATGTCACTTTTACTCTCAGACATCAATAAGCCACTATCCTCATAGTACTCTACCTAAAAAATTAATATCAGAGTTGAATTTCTTCTTATGATAGAAGCTTCTTAAGATAGAAGGAGAAGAATAACAGTAATCGTTTTAGCCTTTGGCAAGAGATTTTTAGAAACTCATGGTTTATTTCAAACACAGACAGTGTCTACCAAGGGTTTTCTCTATTTGATACAAATTGATATCTCCTTATATAGGAGAGAAAATCAAACTTAGCTAGCATCTTTATCTTCCAGTTTAACATAGTACAATCATTGCTAGCTTTATTTTACAACTCACACCACACTAACTTTTATTTTATAGCACATACCACACTACACTTTTTTTTTTTTTATTTCACATCACACTTTACTTTATACCTTATTTGTGAAAGGGACATGTTCATGATTCTATAATTGGAATCATCACTATCAATGAACTTCTTTTCAGGAGCTTTTGTAGCCTCGTGCTTCATATAGTACTCATATAATTAATATAGGTCTTGGGAATCTGGATCAAGAATATAGTCTCTTTATGTTAAGTCATTTTGTAAGCACTGTGACCTAGATGACTCATCCCATGTGTTGTCTTTCAAGAAACTTTGGTGATATCCAACTAACAGGATATCCCAAGGAGCATCTTCTGCCAAGGATAGACATATTTCTTTAGGGACTAATTTATTTTGTCCGCACATAAATCTCTAAAAATCCCTAAACTGTTCATGATTATCTAAAGCATCAGAGCACAATGAGAACTGATTTTCCTTGTCTACATGGAAACAAGTCATAGGCTTTAGTGAGGTTCTTGCAGCTCCAACTAGACAAGGTCTGTTAAGAATATAAATTACTCTTTTGTGATAAATTGTTTGTGTTGATAACTTGCTTTAAAATATCCAATCTACCTATCTAGATATTGGAACCGTTCTAAAAAGATGACCATGTGAGGATTTTTCTCGAGCCATCTCGAACTTCTATTAAGTATGACCAGAAATGGTATGGGCGTATTTTCCACTGCTATGGTATACAAATGACAAAAATACCATAGAAAAGTCAATAGTTCTTCTAGCTATGTCCAGGATCCTACATTGACTGTGGAGAAGTCTAAAAAGTTGTAGACTTTTAGGAAAGGATGTATTGAATGGAAACTAAGGATATCAAGGAATATGAGACCATATATTTTCAAGAGCAAGGATTGGTAAACAAACAGTTATTCCATTGCTACCTTGGATATTTTCTAGTATATAGTAGGGATTTGGATTTCAGAAAGAAGTCAAATCTTTAGATATGGTTGTGAAGGTGTGGAGGAGGAGGCTGAGGATGCCAACAAGATCAGAGAAATTATTTTTTCTTTGTGAATTAAAGAACTTGATTGTTTGGATAGGAAATCAAGGATAAGGTTATTATCCCCTTTTACATGCTTCACGTTGAAACTAATCCTTTCACCTAAGCAATTAAGGATGTGACACATTTTTTCCTTTAAATTCGAGCATCTTCGAAAAAGAGAAACAATCCATAAGGACTGTAAATTAATGTCCAATTAAGTAAAATTCAAATATATTGATGTCATTTTTTACTGTCAATATTTCCTTGAAGGTGGAATCATAATGGACTTCTGACTTCTTAAACCATCCACTTGCATATGCACAAATTCGCCTTTGATTGTCATTTTCACTGCACTCTAATAATGGTCACTAGTATTTGTCTGCAGTATCTTTTTTCTTGTCGAGGGAATCTGAAGAGGTTGCAAATATTGTATCTTTATTTTTATCCTTTTGACTACTTCTGTCTGACTAGCACTCCACTCAGGAGGATTCTTTTTCAACATTGGACTTAGTGGACTAGCTTTTTTAGTGAAGTGGGGAACAAAGTCTCATAGATAATTAGCAATTCCTAAGAACTGTCATAGATGCTTTTGAGTGAGATCTCTATATAGAAACTTTAATAATTCAGTGGCAATATATGGTCTTGGTTTATACCAGCCATCTTTAAACATCATGCCAATGAACTTTATTTCCTCTTTTGCCACTTGCATCTTTATGGGTGGTAGCATCACTCTGAACCTTTTTGTCAGCTCCATAAATTGTGATAGGATTGCTTGGTAGGAATCTCTATCTTTTGAAAAGCGCAATATATCACAAATATATATCATGGCACTGTGGAGTATAGGTTTATATATCCTTATCATTGCCTTTTGGAAAAGTGTTGGAGCCACTTTGAGGCCAACTATCCACTAATAGTGTCAGTTAGGAATACAAAATGTTGTCTTAGGGCAATCTTCTTGCTTGATTCCTAACTGTCAAAATCATGCTTTAAAAACAAAATTTAAAAAATGTCTTCCCTATGACAAATCAATAAACAATGAAGAAATCTTTGGAAGAGGAAACCTATTATCCATTGAAAAAAGATTTAAAAGTTGATAGTTTATCACGAGCCTTTTCTTTTTTCAAATTTGTTCAGGTCATTTATTGACATAGAATGTTTGACCGACCCACTCAGAATTTGTGGGCTCAATGATTTTCTTGGCCAACAATTAAGAACATTCATGATAAGGATTAGATCTTCAGGACTCATTCCCGGATGGGTGGCTTAGGTTGGACTGATGTCCTCATTCATTTTGAAAGGTAGGCTTAGGTTGGGCTAGGATGTTTGGCTAAGAATTCAGTGTGGTTATTGGCACAATAATGGGCCTAAAGGTCTTGGTAGATATTTAAAAAGGTTGGACATATTTAGGCAGAAAGTGTTTCAGCAAAAATAGTGAATTGACTATTGTGTAAGGCTGAAAGCAGTTTGTGAACTTAAGACCTTTGGGAAAGACTTTTAGTTTTGATATTTTCCAATAAAGGCCAAATCCTACAATAAGGTCATTGTCTAGAAGCCATGAACCAAGAAGTTTAATGTGAATCTAGCAACTAGGAAAAAATTGAATAGTAATGGGCTTTGTTGTTATCAGGCTTGCATGAAAAATTTCTACGTTTGCAGCCTTGAAGTACTTTTTATGAGGCATCCAAAACCTTAAAGGAAGGACTTCAAATTAAGCATAGAGAGATGGGCTTTTGTATCAATGAAGGCTACAACCTTAATGGACTTTGAGAATTTTTCTGCTAAGATGTGAACAAATGTCAGTAGAATTAGATATGCCTCCTCAATCTCTAATTGATCTTATATTTTCATGGCATAACTAGAAAGAGGAATCATAGCATTGCATAGAGGCATTGAATGGAAGTGTTTATAATAATCTGGCTCCTCCTCTGAGTAGTCTTGAATGGCAAAAGACTATTTCTGTAGAGGCCTCTCCATCTATAGAGAATAAGGATTCAACATCTGCATCTTTAAGGTCTATAATTGTAGCAATCTGTATCTGTTGAATCATCTTGGTTGCTTGTTTGGACTTATTAGGACAATTTTTTGCAAAATGTCCCTTTCTTCCACACAAATGAAACCTATTTGTTTTCCTTTATCCTCTAAACTTCTTTTTCCTAAGGATTCCACTTCTTTTTTGGGGATGAATTACCTAGCCTTCTCATTTTAAAGTAATGTCTTTTCTTTTTCTAAGAACAGTAACAACTCTTTCCATCACTGTTGCATTTGATAAACAAGTCAGACCTTTTACAAGACCTTTCTTTGATTACAAAGTTTTCTAAACTTTGGATCATCAATTGATACAGTTCTCCAAAGATTAAATCATTAACAAACTTTTCTTTTTGCTGAATAATCTGATGCATTGATGAAACTAGTAAGTCAGGAAGATAGGCTATGAAGGCTTGTTTTAAGTTAGGATTTGCCCATCTGCCTAACTGATAATACCTTTTTAACATTATTAGTAATGAAGATCTAAATCTTTCTTTAACAAAGAACAAACACTTCATGATAAAGAATTTTTTCTGAGCTATATCATCGAAATCCTATGGCCTCCCAACAAATTCATTATAAAAGGTTCCTCAGAACTCTAAAGCTCTTAAACTTTACACCAGCCTTAACTTTGAATACTTGTCACATGTCATATACTAGTCTTGCATCCTCCCAGTTACTATGGTCATAAATTCTTCCAACACTGATCATAAATCAAAACCTAGTTTCTTCATATGAGAATCAATCCAAGCTCTAAATTCTTGGAATTTTTTTGTGTAATATTTTGGACTAATATTTATGCAAAGAAAACCAAGGTCTTCTACTATTATAAGGAGGTTGCCTTTCTGGAGAAGGAAAGGTATCCATATTTTCATCAGGAAGATAGACAATATAAAGAGGATTAGTATTGGATTCTCCTGTTTGTGGATCTGACATAAATTGGATTGAAAATTTTCCTTCTCCTAACGACTCAGTATCTATTTCTTTTGATGATTTAGACTCAAAAGATTGAGAGGAAGATTTCTTAGTTTCAAAATTTATCATTGAGAAAGATGGGATTGAGGTCGTGGCTTTTTCTAAGTGGGTGACAATTGGGTTCATCATTTGGGTTTCTGGTGGTTGATCTTTTTTGTGTGCTGGTTTTCCAACATATTCGATTAAAAAAGTCATGTGCATGGAGGTGTCTTGAGTTTTGGTTAGCTTTGGTTCAAGATTCATTAGAAACATTCCTGATCATAATTTTTTATGAAAGAGATTAGTAGAGAATCCAAAATGCTCAAGCTCTAAAGTAGTTAAAGTATAGACTAAAAGAAATTTTGAGGTATATGATGAAGGTATAGGAGTTTCAAAGAGATCATAAAAGGTAAGTTTTGAAAAAGTTGGTTGAGTCTGTGAGGTTTTTAAATCTTTCTTAATTCTCTCTTATTGATCCTTAAGCCTCTGAATTTCAGATGCCTTCCTTCTAATCTCATTAGTTTGAGCCCTCTAATATACCATTCTCATCACGTCTTTATGCTTTTCATCAATCTAAACTTGAAGCCTCATCATCATCTTATAAACGTCCTTTTGATGACTTGCAAGCCTATGATCAATCTGTCGGACTTGCATTGAGACTTGGTCCACTATAGTCTCTATATTCTTAAGAATCATGTTTTGTATTTGGGCATTTTTAGATTGCCAATCTAGGATGGCCTCTGCAGGAGTAATGCTCAGAGGTTGTCCCTTTGAGTCTGTTCCTGTTGGATTTTTAATATTTGTCATGGTTCAAATTTAGGTGTTTAGGTTGGTTTGATCTTGTAAAGGCAAAAAATCTTCATTGAAAAATGGTTACGAGTACATGCATATCTAGCGTAATGGTTGAGGACAAGTGGATGGCGTGGAAATGAATAAATGAGGGTTAGCTTTCTTTTTTATCCATTTAAGGGATTGTTTATAGTAGACTAATGGTTTTTTAGGCTCAGGTTTTAGTTTTGACTCAAAAGGTATGGAAAGATTCTATGAAGGTACAAGTGTTTTTGGCTTTAGACCATATTGGACAAAATAATTATATTTTCTTGACAGTTAGACCAACAGATAGGTCTTCATCTTCATATCTCCTCTTTAGATTCTCCTCAGAACAATTTCCCTTCTTTCTTCTTGCCTTTTTGACTGATCATCATCATTCTCCCAGTCAAAAAGGTGATTGAGGCAATAACAAGTGTCAAAGAAACAATGTTCATCCCTTTTAAAGAAATATATAGGAGTTCCATTAGCCCTAAAATGGACAACTGACATGTCTTCTTCTGGCTTGTAAGGATTCATCATGAACTGTATAAAGAAGATTGTCGAATTCGTAGAAGAGGAGGAAGATCTCTCAAACCTTATTTCTACCGTTCCATGTGCTCTTCTGTAGAAGACTAGTTCAATAGACTAGATGGGTTGAGTACTTTTATGCATCTTTTCATAACTGGTAACCCACTTTTCTGGGAGCAATTGGAGTAGTTTTTATCTAGAAATCTGTCTGGGAATGTGGACTTAGGTATGAGCATTTTGAGTATCAACAACTATAAGCAATGTATCATTCTCACGAGTAAGAGAAAGATTTATTGTATGGTTTTGAATCCTATAGATCATTTGGTAGTGAAGAGTAGTCGCCATAGCTGTGGCCTTTTGTAGAGCACCAGTGATTTGTATCCATACCTTTAATACACTCAAAACATGTGGATCCCTTAAAGACAGATTAAAGTTTGGATAGAAAGTTAACATCACAGATTCGACATTTAGAGATGTCTCCATCGTCCCTATAATAGTATGTTGGTATTTCAAATATCTGTTATATAACAAAGCAATCCAAGCAAAAACAAGTAAGCCTTTTCTGCCATGATAGCTTACTAGAAGCCTTATTGCTCTGAAGTGAATGTGGCTGTAACCATGACTCATCCACTGGTATATGAATTTTGGAAATTTAATCATAATTTTTCATCATCAAATATTATTTACTGTAAATGTTGTATTATTATTTATTTAACTGAATAACATTTTTTCGTATAAAAATATTTGTGAGAAAATGAAATCATGTCAAAGGTGACATGATTTAGTAATGAGCAAAAGTACTTTGAATAATATTTTGTAGTTACCAACACCAAAACATGTTTGGTATTGTTATTGAAAAAAATTTACTATTTCTAGTTATATATATATATATATATATATATATATATATATATATATATATATATATATATATATATATATATATATAATAATATATAAAGATATTTTTATA
>CATIWR010363050.1:0-47079 GCA_949677035.1 Omphalea diandra
ATTATCCGAACACAATAATTTTATAACCATCCCATACACAACATCCCTAATTGTATCGTTTTTTTATATATATATATATATATATATATATATATATATATATATATATATATATATATATTACTAATTAACTCACTCAATTAGTATATATTATTAATAATTAAAGTACTTATTAATTATAAATTAGTAGTAAATATTAAAAAACAATTTTAATATTTAATTTGTAAGTTATTAGTTATAATTTATTAAATTATCACTTATTTATTTTAGTCTTTGAATGATTAAAGTTAAAAATGTAAATTTTATTTTATTTTTTTCATAAAGATAAAAAAATGTAAAGTTTAATTTTTAGTAAATTAAAATAACTGAATACCTAAACTAGCACCGAATCAAATTGAACTGTCCTGAAAGAATAAAAAACCAAACTGAACTGTCCTAAATTTATAAGGAACTGAATCAAATTGGATCGAAAATTAGAGATGGTATCGATTCTCCATTTTTAAAATCCCAAAATTTTAGTCCAATTTTGGAGATTTTCAAATATCGGGATTGGACCGAATCGTGCACATCTCTACTAATAAGTTATTATTATACCTTTCATAAAAAAATACAAAAGAGTTAGATGTAGGCAGTATCAGATTCATGAAAATGTCAATAGAGTATCGAAGGCTCTCAAAAACCTAATAAGTTTGACCTAGCCATTTGTTAATCAAATAATGGACATCTTAGGTCTATTCACTTAAGCTAAGAGACAAAATAAATTGTTATTGGTAGCAATTGCTTGCTTCTCTAAGTGGATTGAAGCAAAATCACTAGCTACCATCTCATCTTAAAAAATAATTAGCTTCACATAAAGAGAGATTCTATGTTAGTTTGGAATTCAACACATGGTTATTATGGATAATAAAAAGTAATTTAATTATAGCAATTTTAGGGAAGTTTGCAATAGCTTTAACATAACTTATAGATTAACTTCAGTCACACATATATAAATTAATGGATAAGCAAAAAATGCCAACCAAATAATCCTCACTTGATTAAAGAGGAGCTTAATGAAGAAAATGGAGCATGGTAAATGAGTTATATAATATCCCTTAGGCCTACCAAACAACTCTCAAACTAGTGATAGGTGAAACATCATTTTCGTTAGTTTATGGATTCAATTCAATAATTTAGATAGAGATCAAACTTTTATTGCACCAAATAGTTCAGTATGAGTGGGGCTCAAATGAAGAAAAAAGAAAAGTAACTTAAACCTTATGTCTATTGTACGAGAAGATGCAAATCCATACATGGTAGCATACAAGTAAAAAAAAAAAAAAAGGTGAGTTACCATAATAAGAGAATAAAAATAAAGGCTTTAAGAGAAGGAGATCAAGGATTTAGATCTATAAACAACACCAAAGATGAAGTAGGTACCAAAAAGCTCAAACCAAATTGAAAAAGATTGCATTACTAAAATATTAGAAACCTCCATAGTCAAACTAGCCAAATTAGGTGGAGTGCTAAGTATCCGAATAAAAGACTTATGTTAATCCCTAAGTATTTAAAAGTGGAAGGCTATAAGCTTATTCAAACAAATGACTTGTGTTTATCCCTAAGTACCTCAAATAACTAGATAACTTATTTGAGCAAAAGACTTAGGTAAATTCCTATATATTTAAAGTTGAATGGCTAAACAACACATCCAAATAAAAGACTTATGTTGATCCTTAGTTACTTCAGATAGTTAGATAGCTCATATGAATAAAAGACTTAGGCAAGTTCATAAGCACTTAAGAGAGCTAAGCAATAAGTTCATAAGCACTTAAGAGAACTAAACAACTCATGTAAGCAAAATACTAGGTAAATTCCCAAGCATTTAAAGTCAAAGGGTGGATAATCAAATTGAAAAGAAGAATTAGGTGAGTCCTTAAGCAATTTAGAGAGCTATACAATCCTTTGAAATAAAATAATGGGGAAAATTTTTAAGCATTTAAAGCTAGAGAGTTTGACAACCCATTTAAGTGAGGTATTTAATAAATCCTTAAATACTTAAAAAACCATATTGCTTTACTTGTAATAATCAAAATTTGAGGAAAGATAAAGTTGAGCTAAAAAATAATAATAACATATATAAAGGGAAATCAAGAAGAAAGAGAAACTCTATTATTTAATATATCTACATTATGTTCATCATTATAAAAGAGCATGGCTACATACTAGTTACATTATTATCTAATCAAGCATTAAGTTAAATAGAAGAAGCATTCAATAAGGGAAAATCAATGAAGGTCATTTTGATATCCTTAATTTTGCCTTAGGAAAGGAGTTTGGCAAGTTTAGATGCCTTAGTTAGATTAGGGATGACATCATTAACAAAGTCAAAGTCAATCTTTAGACACCTTTACTAAAATTTATAGATTGGTTTATCTAAGTAACCATTAAAGATGCTACCAAGGAATATGGAATTATAACAAATGCCTCTTGCATTAGAAGATCTAGCTTAAAACTTTTTTGAACAATTTCAACATTCTGCTTCCTTAAAATAAAAATATGGTATTAAAATTTATAATCAAGCTTTGAATCATTGCACTTTTACCTCTTATTCCTTAACCTTGGCCTTTATTACCTCATTCCTTAATCTTTCAAGAGATAATAAGTTTGTTGCATCCTTAATCTTCTTTTCAAACATATTGCATTAAGTAACATATGCTATATTTTGCCTTTTATGGCAACTACCTAACCTATAACTCTTGAGATGTAACTACAAATTATAAAAGCGAGAGAGAGAGAGAGAGAGAGAGAGAGAGAGGGAGGGAGAGAGAGAGAGAGAGAGAGAGTGAGAGAGAGAAAGAGAGAGGGAGGGAGAGAGAGAGAGAAAGAGAGAAAGAGAGCACATATACATAAGTTGAGAAGTAAAATATTTGAATAAGAAGTAACAAATAAAAGATATAAACATATACTTAAAGAGCAAGAGAGTAAGCAAATCCTAGGAAGGCATAATCATCTAGATGTGAAAAATTTCTCATGTTTAGTGAAAAAAGTTATATGGTGGCATATGTTACTTGCCACCTCCTCCTAAATGAATGATGCATGCTCACCAAACTTCTTAAGTACTTAGTCTATAAGGCTAGGATCCTGAAAATATCCTTACCTAGCATAACCAAGTGTAGTGACTTTGGCATAAGAACCTTAGCTACAATGATGATCAACATGACCTCTTAAGAAGGGCTAATGCTTAGTATTACTAAATGAGTCAGTGGACTGAGGTGTTTGGCACAAAAGTAGACATGGACATGGTTTAATTTTAGATTTAAATAAAATCAAAATTGAATTAGTTTATAATTTAACCAAAATTAAAATCATAAATTATGGTGCCAAACAAAAATTGAAAATTTAGAAAAAGTTTTTTTTTATTATTGTTATTAATTTTAAGGAATCAAACTAAAATGGATGGTTTTGATATAGTTTTAAAACTATTTTTATATTAAAAAAAAGGCCTTATTATACAGGTTAGGCCAAAAAGCCCAAAACAAAAATAATATTATTGCCAATGTTCATATTTCAAATAACTAATAGCCATGATGTGAGCACATTGATGGTTTTTGCTCAAACAAGTGGAATCTTACTTATGACTCCATCCTTTTATCGATCAATAGGGGATCGAGAGGATGAGGATTTTTATGCTTGTGATAAACCCAAAATATGGCATGCCTTATATCAGTAGAAGATCTTTTAGGCCTTGTATAAGTTTCAAAGCCCATTTGTCCAAATAATCATCATCGGGAGATCAAGGAAAGATTTATACATTTGTATTATCCATAAGAGTGTGGAGTCGCCACCAACTTTGGTCAAGACAAGAGTCCAAGCAAGGCAAAATCTGAATCTAAAGTAAGTCAATTAAAAGGCCCAATTTGCCTTTACCCCATCATAGATTGGGTTTAAAAATTAGGTACGACTCAGAGAAAAGGTTAGGCATACCAAACCACTAGATATTGGAATTAGCCTTCGAGCATCTTTGGTTCACCTTCAATATTATAGCCAAGCTATTGATTAGACTAATTAATGACCCTAGGCTTTCATCTAATCACAATACACTTAAAAACCAAGTTATCATCTCAAAGGGGTAGGGGGTCATGCATCATGGAAAATGGGTATCATCCACCTCATCATTCATATATAACATTCTAAATAGGGGAGTATGATCATATTACATGGCATAAGGGTTTTGCATGCATTATTATCCATCCACCCAAACACAAGTACAAAAAAAGGAGTAGGGGTCATGCATTTTATGGTACACAAGGATAGGCACACATATATCCATCACTCATGATCATATGGAGTAATCATTGAGACCAACTTATGGTCTAACTCAAATAAAGCACCTACACCCAAAGGAAAAAAACTAGTATTTAGATGGCAAAAGGATGCAAAAACAAAATGAATGAATAAAACATATAAATAAAGCTGTATTACTATGTCTCCCATACTATGGTGCTTAGGTATGTATCTATATCCATAATATACACACTCTCACATCACAAATCAACACATAAAATATAATTGAAATGCACGAATCATGAATAATCAAAAGGATGAATATGCAATGCAAAGCTAGGTTGGAAAGAAGGGCATGAATCTCTTATTGATTCCAAGTGATTCAAGGAGAATGGTGGAAGGGATTTTGTTGGCTTGGATGATTTTGTTAGAATTTGCTTTAAACCTCTTTTTTTCCTCTTTAGTTATCCCTTTCATAAGGTGAAGGGGAGGAGGGCCTTGAGATTAGGTAATGCCCTTCCCCTTCTCTGCTCTGGTTAGTTTTTTTAGTGCCATGAAGGATTGAAGTTGATAGAGTTTTAAAGGATTAAGAAGATAGATGAAGAGAAAAGATAAAAGTGCAATATATGAGTGTTAGGATGGCTTATGTAGGCATAAAAATGGAAAAATAAACAATAAATGAGGAACAAGCATTCAAATCAATTAATGCCTGACAGTTACCAGAATTTGCAGTCACTATTAGTTGATCGCGACCGCCAATTATGAATTCTTTGAGTAACATATAAGATTTCCTCTAAAATCAAATGAGTCAATGGTTAACAAATTTGAATTTTGAAAAATGTTACGATGGTGATATAAAATCACAATAGCAAATTGAGAGTTTGATAGAAATTTGAGGAGTACCTATAAATAATGATCGCGAATGGATAATAGAGATTGCAAATTACAAGGCAAAATGAAAAATAATGAAAAATAATGAAAAATAAGAATTGGCCTTTTTAGATGTGATCACTTTAATATAATGATGATCAATTCAAGCAAATTGGCATAAAAAACACAATTGCATAATGAATTAATACATCTAAAGTATTTAACTTACAATGAATCATAACTATCAAATATGTCATTCAATGAATCATAAGTGACATGCAATGAATAATAAAAAGTGAGATCAATTTTCACCCTAATGAGCTTCCATTTAACATCTCTAATTCTCTCTTGATGAAGTTCATCCTTTCTTCATTAAGGGGTTTAATGGAAATGTCCATAAGTTGATAATTGGTATCAACAAACTCTAATACCACATTGCCATTTTGGACATGATCTTTCAAAAAATGATGTCTAATGTCAATGTGCATAATTCTTAAATGGTTAATGGGATTCTTTGAAAGATTTATTGCACTTGCCTTATCACATTTAATGGGAATGTGATTAACATCTTTGCCATAATCTTTGAGTTGTTGTTTTACCCAAAGAACTTAGGTGCAATAATAACCCGCTGCCACATATTTCGCTTCATCAATGGATAAGGCAATCGAAACTTGTTTCTTGAAAAACTAATAGATTAAATAATTTCCTAAGAATTGGCAAGTTCTATCATTGCTCTTTTGATCTAATAAACTACCTGTATAATCTGTATCCGAATATCTAAAAAGACTAAAAGATGAATTGCTAAGATACCATAATCCTCAATGTAATGTGCCATGTAAATATTTAAGAATTCTTTTGATAACATTTAAATATGATTTCTTAGGTCAAGATTGGAACCTAGCACATATGCAAACATTAAACATTATATCGAGTTTATATGCAGTAAGGTAGAGAATAGAGCCAAACGTACCTCTATTCCTTTTCTCATCAAGTGGATTACTCGATTCATCTTTGTAAAGCTTGATAGTTGCACTCATTAGTTTCTTTTCTACTTTGCATCCATCCATGCCAAACCACTTAAGTAGATCCTTTATGTACTTCATTTGGTTGACGAAGATGCCTTCTTTAGTTTGTTTGATTTTAAGATTATGGAAGAACTTAAGCTTTCCGATCATGTTTATGTCAAATCCCTTTAGAATTAGCAAATTTTTACATAAAGAGATTCATTAATAGCACAAAAAATAATCTCATCAACATATATTTGTACAATAAGTGTAACTTGGTTGTACTTTTTGACAAATAAAGTTATATCAACCTTGTCTTTTTTCAAAATATTTCATAAAAGAAATGAACTAAGCCTTTCATACCAAGCCCTTGGAGTTTGTTTTAAACTATACAAGTCTTTTGTTAGGTTGAAAACATGATTTGGAAAAGAATGAGATTCAAAACTATAAGGTTGTTCAACATAAACTTCCTCCTCAATAATTCAAAAATGCACTCTTTACATGCATTTGAAAAAGTTTAAAGTTCTAGTGACATACAAAAGTTAAAAGAATCTTAGTGGCCTCTAATTTTACTGTAAGGGTAAAGGTTTGAACATAATCAATGCTTTGCTCTTGGTTATAACTTTTTGTAACCAATTTAGCATTGTTCCTAACAATAAAACCTTGCTCATCTAACTTATTTCTAAACACTCATTTGCATCCCACAATAGGGTATTCCTTAGGTCTAGGAACAAGTTCCCAAACCTTGTTTCTCTCAAATTGGTTGAGTTCTTCTTGCATAGTAATCACCTAACTCTCACCATTAAGCTCCTCATCAATAAATTTTGACTCAATTTGAGATACAAATGTACAATTATTATCCAAAGCATGAAATTGAGATCTAGTACTTACTCCCTTGGATGTCTCACCAATGATAAGTTTCTTTGTGTGATGTTTGGAGAATCTTTAATCCTTGAAAAGTTCTTAAGCTGGGTTTTTTACTTGTTGTGGCTAAGATTCCTCAACTTCTTATGATGACTTATTATCCTCAAGATCAATCGCCATCTCTATTGGAGTTTAATCGAGCTCCAACTTCTCAAAGTCACTTATAAGATTATCAATAATAGAACCTTTTCCAAGATAAAGTTTACGAGATTCCTCAAGCACAATGTTCATTGACTCTTCAACAACCATAAAACATTTGTTGAATACCATAGGCTTTACTAGAGGTGGAGAAGCCTAAAAAAGCCCTTTATTTATTTTTGAATAAAATTTTCCAAGGTTTTCCTTGGTATTAAGAATGTACCATTTGCACCCAAAAAGTCTAAGGTATGAAAGCTCAAGTTTTCTACCGTTTCATAGATCATAATAAGTTTTATTTAGAATGGATCTTTTATAAACATGATTTGCAATATAACAATAAGTATTAATAGCTTCAAGCCAAAAATAAATATGTAAAGAATATTCATAAAGCATGGTTCTAGCCATCTCTACTAATGTCTATTTTTCCTTTCTATAACAACATTCTATTATTGTATTCTAGAAGTAGAAAAATTATGAAAAATCCTATTCTCTAAACAATAAGTTTCAAAATATTCATTTTGAAATTCCTTCCCAAGTTTACTTCTATTATAAGAAATGAAGTAACCTCTTTCATTTTGAACTCTTTTTGCGAAACTTTTTAAAGCATCAAAGTGCCATTCTTATGAACAAGAATGGATACCCAAGTAAATCTAGAGTAATCATGAATTAGGATAAATGTATAATGCTTTTCACCTAGACTAGCATTCCTATAAGGTACAATTAAATGGTCCATATGAATAAGTTGAAGATGTCTAGAGTTACTTATAATATTTTTTGCTTTGAAGGAAGTTTGGTGTTGCTTCCCCATTTGGCAAGTTTTATATGTCTTATCTTTAGAAAATTTTAGCTTGGGAAAACCTTCTACTAGCTTTCTTTTAGATGGACTTTGTAGGAGCTCTATGCTAGCATGACCAAGTCTTTTATGCCAAAGCCAACCTTCATTGCTAAGAGATATAAGACACTTGAAGGGTTCGTTAGCCAAATTATCTAAGTCAATTAAGTAGGTGTTACCTCTTCTTTCACCTTTAAAGACTATCTTTTTATCCATCAAAGTGGTAACCCGACATCTCTTAGGGTCAAAGGTGATTTTATTACCTTTGTCACATAATTTAATTACACTTAACAAATTATGTTGTAAACCTTCAACTAAAAGAACATTGTCAATAAGTTAATAACCATTCCTACTAATTATATTAATGTTAATTACCTTACCCTTGGTATTGTTTCCAAATGTGACATTGTCACCTTCCATTTCATTTATGGCTATAAATAGCTTCTTATTTCTTTTCATGTGCTTTAAGCACCCACTTTCCATATGTCAATCATTATCTTCATTGGTAGCTACAAACATTCTTATAAAACACAAATAAATTATCTTTGTTTAAGTACCTAAGCATACTTAGTCCTTTGGGTTTAGGTCTTGAAAGATCCTTTAATTTGAGGTGAGCCTTTATAATATAGCAGAAAATGTTTATGTTATCTAACTTCATACAATAATGACATTGGAGCTTCGACTTGTCAGCCTTTCTCCTATTCACAACCTTAGTATGAGTAAGGGGCCTTCTCATACTATAATGGTGAGAGTGTAAGCATGTACATGGGTGATTGGGAGTATAAGAGAATTTTTTATGCATATTTAGGTGTGCATACTTCTTATTATACATATATGCATGGTTTGCCTTTTTAGGCTTAGGTTTTGATCCTTGAGGTACCTTTCCCTTACCCTTAGGTATGGGTGGCTTAGTGCTATGAGCACTCTTTCTCCCAATTACCTCAAGATTTGAAGTTAGAGGTGTTAATGCTCTAATGAATGTTGTAAGAGGGGGTGTAGATGAAGAAGCTCCATTGAAGCCTAAACCAAGTCTTACGAGGGGAGGTCTTTGAGATATAATAAGTGTATCTAAAGCTTCCTTCCCTTTGTGGAACTTCAAGATAGAATTTGTAAGTTCAATTACTTCTCCCCTTAGAGAGTCATTTTCCTTTCTCAAGGAGTTAAAAGAAGATGAAGACTTCAAAAGACTCTCTACACATTTTTGAAGTTCTTTATTAAAAGTCCTCAACTCACTTACAAGCTCATTTAAGGATTTAAATTCATCCTTCCATTTTAAGCTTTTCTTTTTGTAAGTTTTGATTTATGATTTATGCTTATCACATTTCAAAGTAAGAGCTTCAAGAAGCTCATCATCTATATTATCATATGCATCATAATTATCAATAGAGTGAGAATAAGAACTTACCTCATTAGAAGAGTCTTTTTATGTTATGAAGTAGAGATTAGCCACTTATCTTCCTCACTGGAGCTATCATCCCAAATGGCTTTAAAATTTTTTCATCTTCTCTTTATCTCCCTTTTTCCATCTTATTCAGTTTAGCACAATCATACTTGATGTGACATTGCTTGTCACACTAATAGTAAGTCACTTCATTTTTCTTTTACCTAAGGTTAGGAGACGCTTCTTGAAGTTCCTCCTATCATTAATTCTCCTTATTAGCTTCTTGGTCCTTCTAGAAAGCATAGTCAACTCTTTCTTCTCCTTTTTCATTATCATCATCATTACTTAAGACAACTTCCACCACTTTAGATTTGGATAAGGGTTTAAGGATTAGGGTCTTCTTTTTTATTTTATTTTTCTTGTACCTTACCCTCTTATCTTTTTAATTTCCTCATCCTTCTTTAAGGCTAACTCATGAGTGAGAAGCTTACCTATGAGAACATTTGTTGGCACCTTTTTAATTTTTGGATTCGAGTCTTGAATACTATACATTATAGCACTAAACTTTTCAAGAGATAAAAGTTTGAGTATTTTGGTGCTTACCTTATGATTGGTGAGAATACTTCTGAATTTCTTCATGTCTGTGATGATGGATAAGAGTCTATTCATTATATCGATAATGCTTTCATTGTCTTTTGTCTTGAATAGCTCTCATTTTGTCACATACATTTCTAGCCTACTATACTTTACCAATGTTGTGTCTTCATGATAGTTCTCTAACACATTTCAAATACCATGGGCAATAAGACAATGTTATACTCTTCCAATCTCCTCTCTTGATAAGAAATTAAGAAGAATTGCCATTGCCCATTTATTTTTTTTTTCCATTTGATATTCAGTGTGCCTCAACCCATTCCTCATTTGGGATTAATTATTTATTTCCATCAACCACCTTGGTAGGAGGCTTCCATTCTTTTACTACTATGTCCCATAGATCCACCACAATATTGTCCAAATATATCTCTATTCAATACTTCTAATGAGTATCGTTAGTCCATCAAATTAGGGCTTGAAATGGGTATGTATTCTTTCTTGTGCTATTGGTCTTTCCTCACACACCTAAGGTTTTGATGAAGACCTTACTCTGACACCACTTGTTAGCCCTTAAGCACTAAGAAGTGAGGTTGAATTGGTGGGAAATTGAAAAATTTAGAAGAACGAACTTGAGGTGATGAAGCAGAAGATGTAAAAGAACAGTTAAAGACACTAGATTTTATAGTGGTTCAAGTGTTATTAAACCCTACATCCACTGCCTAATTCTTCTAATTGGGTATTTTACTATTTCTAAATGGTGTTTTCAAGCTCACACCAAAGTTTTACACTTTGTGTTTTATGTCTCACACATAACCTTATAATTTGCATTTTAACGTTCATATAGAACCTCTCAAGTGTTATGGCAAGGGCTCACACTTAACATATACAAGAGTTTTACAACTTGCCTAACTCTCAAACCCAAAACACTGGTGTTTAAAGCTCACACTAATAATAACAACTCATATAAAGAATTAAAGGTTAAGAAACAACATTACTAGAATTTGGCTATAATCAATGTTATTCTCTTACATTCAAGTTCATTTGGTGGAATATTTATAGGTAACAACCACTAAAGAGACGTTATGTAAAGGCCATTATCATTTATAAATCATGCTATTCGTGTCCAAAAATACATATGCATAAAGGTTGATTCATCATACGTACATAATCCAACATATTTTTAATGTACATCTATGTTAACTAATGTTCAAGACTAGTGACCATAAACAAGTTCCTATTTAGATATATGTACATGACATAAGGTGAGAGAGAGAGTTAGAATTCAGCCAATAATTTATGCTTCATTTGCCTATATACAAAACTCTATGCTCCAAAGTATCCAAACCCTATGCTTCAGTATTTGAAAAACATAATTGCGATTTGGTAAGTCGCGACTCAATGAATAAAAATAATAATCAGATTTTTATGGCATAACCAACAATCAAATATCATCAAGTTATATTTTACAAGTATAAGAATTGACTATGCAAGTGTAAATGTAATATATTGATTTTGTTGTTACTTTGCAAAGCTAACACTACTCCTAGGAATTCATGTGATTCAAGTGACATTTGATTTTGCTAGCCAGCATATAACAAGTGAGTCATTTGATCAATAACATGTGCCAATAGGATATATTGGTCCCTTTCTCAAGTGATTTGCAAGTGTTTGACAAGTCAGTCACAACATTCTTTTAGTTTCATATGCAAGTGTTCATTCACAATGATATACTAAGTAATCATTAAGAGTATATAATTCTGACTTTACTTGTATTCACATGCAAAATGTCACAATTCAATTGCATATACATATAATAGAACATAACCGTATCATAAAATCATCACACATATACATTAGAATCCAATTATGGCTTTTACTCGCCTTTTGATGCAGCCTAACCTTGTTATAGTGTAATTATAATAACTCTTACTATACTTATCCAAATGACTTGATTCTTTTTTTTTAAATAAATAGACATGTAATGATATAACATAATCAAATTTTAGATTAATATACAAAATGTGGTGAATTTTTGAATTTTTCAATGTTTCAATGTCATCTTCGTCTGAGTAGGTCATATAGTCTTGGGTATATCTCAAATTGTACAAATCTAATTCTAAAACTGATATCTTAGAAGTTACAAGACACGTAAAGGAACATTTTTTATATTTCTATTCATTGTCTAATTCTATCTATAAAGTCACCAAAACAAATGAACAATCTCAGGGTGAGTAAGTTTTCAAAATGTTGACAATCAGTCATGATGAGGGGCAATATCTTATCAACCATGATAAATTTGGAAAAAATATTTGATAGAAATATAGGTCAGACATAAATATACAATTTTTAAGTTTAGAATATCAATCAAATTCTGATTCTATGGCCATGAAATTCTTGAAAAACAAAATTGAATGATTGATGAGGTTTCATCAGATTCAGGGTCAGTCATAATCAATAAATCATATATCTTCCACACAACAAATTCACTAAAAAAGCTTTACAACAATTTATAAACGATATAAAACTACAACTTTTATGTTTTTCACTTTGTCTATATCAACACGTAAGGCCATCAAAATATATGAAACAACCAGATTGAGGAGATTTTAGTTGGTTATGAACCAGCCCTAATGAAGGAGCCATAGTTCTTCACACATACCAAATTAAGAAAAAAATTGTTTTACACAAATTTAGATGGACTGTAAAGCTACAACTTTCATAGTTGGTACCTTCCTTAATTTCTCTTCTAGGGTTATGAAATCATGAGTACAAAATCTACTCTAACAACAAAATCAACATAATAAGCTCTTATTTCTTTTTCACTTCAATCTTTATACACGAGCTCTACCTCAAATTACTCCATAATTCTTCCTAATCATGCATGTTTAACATGTTATAAGGGAGAAATTTCATGTAGGAGGAAGATAAAATCACTTACCTCTTTTGCCAAAACTAGAAAAGCTTACAGTTTCCTCCAAGCTAGCTCACTCTTCTCCTTCTCATTTTTCTTCTTCTTCTTCTTCCTCCTCCTCCTTTCTTTCTTTCTTTATATTTTATGCACTCCCTCACATTTTGCCTCTCCAATATGATCCCAAAAGATGAAAATTTTAATTTGTATACCTACCCTAATAAGACAAGATCATGGTGTCACATTACCACTAGTTGGAAGTTCAATATTCCTCTTTTAGTCCCTTCTCTTCACTCTTTCATCACCTCTATCCATCTCCTAATCCCCATAATCACCTTATACTTTTAAATAAGCTCTAAATTTATTATGTTATATCATGCACACAACATAAGATAATTTTCCATATAACTATACAAATATTACATATATGTTCAAGTGTCCCAAATGCAATGGTGCAAATGTCATTGTCGTGCTTAACCGAATCACATATCTAAATGATCACTTATCTAATGCATACGTTCATGCAGGATTGTAAATCATTTATATAATGAATATGTTTAGATGAGAATGCCAATGAATAAGGATAGGGTTGTTACATTTCTTCCCCTCTTATAAAGAATTTCATCCTCGAAATTCAATACCTATAAAAAAATATGGATATTGCCATTTCATGTTCTCTTCAGTTTCCCATATAGCCTCTTCTTATGATTAATTTCTCCATAACACTTGAACTAAAGGGATTTCTCAATTTTGTTACTGTTTTATCTTATAACCAATTATTTTCACTGGTTCTTCAACATAACTTATGCCATCTGTAATTGTTATAGTTGGATCCCTAAGTATATGTGTAGGCTTATATCGATACTTTCTGAGCATACTCACATGAAATACTTCATGAATCTAAGCCATCTCTGGTGGTAATGCTAATATGTAAGCTAATGGACTGATTCTTTATAGGATCTCATATGGCCCTATGTATAGAGAACTCAGTTTCCCATTATTGCCAAATCAAATTATTCCTTTCCATGGGGAAACTCAAAGGAACACTTTGTCTCTCTCTTCATATTCCATTTCACTTATGTGTTGGTCTACATAACTCTTTTACCTGTCTTGTGTTGTTTAAATTTGCTTTTGATTACCTTCACTTTGTCCATAATGTCTTTCACTAGTTCTAGCCCTTCTAAAACACATATCCCTTCTTAATCCAAATAGATAAGACTTTGAAATTGTCTTCCATATAGTACTTCATATGGTGTCTCTGTATATTGTTATGATAATGATTATAATAAGCAAATTTAATCAAAGCAATATATTCATCATATGCACCTTTAAACTCTATCACACAAGCTCGAAGCATGTCTTTAAGTGTATGAATTGTCCTTTTTGATTACCCATCTGTCAAATGATGAAAAGCAATACTAAAACTTAACTTGGTACCCAAAGCCTACTGCAAATTGACCTAAAATCGAGATGTAAATCATGGACCTTTATCTAATACAATGGACATTAGAAAGTCATGTAATCTAACAATCTCATCCACATATTTCTAAGCTAAGTGCTTAAGTGAACTACCCTATCAAATAGGCAAAAAGTGAGCTAACTTAGTCTATTAATGATTAGTCTATCAATGATCAACCATTTAGTATCATTCTTTTACAAAGTTCTCAGTAACCCATATATAAAATCCATGGTCATTCTTTCCCATTGGATTCATCAATGGTTTCAATTGTTTAGCTGGTGCTTAATGTTCAATTTTGATATGTTGATAAGTTAAACATGTTGAGACATAGGCTTCTACACCTTTCTTCATTTTGGGCCACCAAAAATAAGATTGTAAGGTATTATAATTTTTTTTTCATTCTTAGATGCATGGCATATGGAATATTATGTGTTTATTCTAGGACTTCCCTTTGCAAGTTATCGACATTGGGCACACAAATACGAGAACCCAACATCAAGGCATCATTTTGAATATCAAAATTAGCATGTCTCCCCTCTTTTGCCATTTAAATCATTCTCTATAACTTTAGATCATTGCCTACTATCTTTTCTTCTTCTTATCAACTCTTTTATTTTTCTAGAAAGCATTGCCAGCTCCCCCACTTTTTTATCATTATATTTCTCACTTTAAACAACCTTTAGTTCTTTTTCTTTTGATGAAGATTTGAGAGCTAAGGTTTTTTTCTCTGCTTTGCCATTCTTGTACTTTTGCCCTCTCATCTTCTTCACCTCCACACCCTTCTTCAAGGCTAGCTTATGAGTTAGAAGCTTGCTTATGAGGACATCAGTTTACACCTTCCTAATATCAGGATTTAACTCTTGGATGCTGCAAACTCTTGCACCAAATTTCTCAAGAGGTAAACATTTAAGTATTTTTTAGTTTACCTCATGATTGGTGAGTATCCTTCTAGAATTCTTGTTTATGACAATTGATAGGAGTCTATTTTTCATATCTATGATGCTTTCATTTTCCTTCATCATGAATAGCTCCATTATGTCACATACATTTCTAATCTGCTGGACTTCAACGATGTTATGCCTTCATGGTAGTTCTCTAAGGCCTTTCATATGTCATGGGCTTTGAGGCAATGTTGAACCCTTCCTATTTCTTCCCCTGATAGAGAATTAAGAAGGATTACCATAGCCCTCTTATTCCTTCCATTAGATCTTCTGTGAGCTTTAACCTATTCTTCCCTTAGGATCAATTCTTCACTTCCATCAACCACCTTAGTAGGTGGCTTCCACTTTTTTGCCATAATGTCCTAAAGATCTATCACATCACTGTCTAAAAGTATCTTTATCCTATATTTCCAATGTGTATAGTCTACTCAATCGAAATATTGCTTGAGATGAGTGTGGATTCCTTCTTATGCCATTGATATTTTTCTCACAAAATTAAGGCTTAAATTGAGACTTGGCTCGAATATCACTTGTTGGCCCTTGAGCACTAAGAAGAGGGGTTAAATTAGTGGGAACCTAAAAAATTTAGTGGGAAGATAAAGTGTTTGGAGATTGGAATATAAGTAGAAAGAAAGAACACACAACATTTATAGTGGTTCGGTGTTAACAGACCCTATGTCCACTTCCTAATTCTTCACAATTGGGTGTTTCATCAATTCAAAGTGGTGTTTCCAGGCTCACGCCAAACTTGTATAATGTGTTTTAATGGCTCACACATAATCGTACAATTTGTGTTTCAAGGCTCATATAAAAATCTCACACAAGTGTTTTACAAAGGCTCATACTTTAACCTATTACAGGAGTTTTAACAACTAAGCTAACTCTCAAACCTAATCACAATGTTGTATAATGCTTACACCCAATAATAATAACTCACACACACAGAATAAGAAGTTGTGAATACATTTGCAAGAGTTTGGTTATAATCAATGACATTCTCTTGCATTCATGTCTTTTTAGTGGAGTATTTTCAAGCAACAACCACCAAAGAGACATTACTAATAAACTGTCTAAATCTCTAAGTTAAGCTAGGTAGATTTTACATTAAATGTATGTCAGATTGATTTGGTGGTCGTGATTGGTATTTTGTGATCGTGAATTTCCAATTTACACTAGGAAGACCAAAATTGCAGTGGAGAACCCCATTTTATGTCTAACGACTAGTCCACGTGGGATATTGCTATTGACATTCCAAGAAATGTAGTTATTCCATTTGTCTAACCAACCAAAAGTTGCAGTCGTAATTAAGATCCTTCTTGGACATAATAAGGACTGCAAATCCTTTTGTTTAGTGAGGAGAAATCACTTCCATAGGTCGCAGTCTCGATAGGTTTTTTACCCTCACAAATTTTGATATCTCAAGGGTCACCTTGGACATTTGGCATGTTATGTTTGGAGACTTGGTTCCCTCCATTCATCTACAAAATATGCAGTCGTGACTCAAAAAATGAAGACAACTGTGAATCTCTCTATATGACATTCAAGTTTCTTTGGTTGTAATGTGGCTGTGAATTACTCTGCAAATTCATCTAGTCTATGTTCATCCATCCTTATTGCAAGGTCAAGGTCATAATTTAGAAGTTCCTGGCTGCAAATTTAGAGGCTTTACCCAATGATAGAGATTTAGACTTCCATCCAACTTCTAATGCAAACATAATTTAAAAATTGCAAAAAGAACACTTAAACAAGATATTAGTACATATCAATCTTCATTGTCAAGATCAAAAGAGGCCTTTAACTTAGGTTTGACCAACCTATTCCAACATTCTCTTTTTAAAATTTATTATGGGAGAGTCCTTCTATTGGTAGAGACATAAAACTAGTTGCTAGAAAGAAGGACATCACTCTATGTCATAAAGTAGTCATTCAACGGGTGTTGGACAATCTCCACACCCATTGTTGGGTAAGAATACAACTTAAATGATCATTGATTTCATTGAAACAAAACTAGTTGTTAGAGAAAGATTTGTCTAGATGCTCCTCTTCTGACTTTCTCAATTTTTCAGTGACCAGCTCTTTCAATGATTATTGGACATTCTCAATGCCTATTGGAATTTAACTTTAGCTCTAATTAGGATATGAATAATGTCGTTAAAGTTTCTAAAAGGATGTAAACTGGATGCTCTATTTTTCAAGATTTTCTATAGTGTCTTAATGACTATTGGTTTAGCTTTAACGCCTGATAAAAAGAATCCTAATGTTATTGAACGTGTGAACATCTCCCATTAGAGGGACCAAAACCTTTAATCTATTTGGATGCTTTTCTAATGCCTGTTGGTATACATTTAGTGCCCGTGTTGAGACTTTAAGGATTTTATTCATACCAAGTTACTTGGTCCAACACTTGTTAAGGTTCGATTAGCCATGCCCATTGCAAAAATGCAACACTCATTGTGAAGGTGAATTGGCGAAGCTCAAGTGTTTGTAACATCCACGACTGTTGTACCATGAGAGAGTCAATGGTTGAAGGGTCTAAAAACTTTAATTCATATTTGGGTGTCTCTTCAATGCCCGTTGGTGAAGTCACAGCAACTATTGAAGTGCAGTAACACCCATTGGCTTTGAATACTTAGAGTTTTTTTAAAAACTCTTCTTCTACAAGCCTTTGATCAAAAGATTGATGTACATGCAAGATCTTAGATATCAAGTTGATCAAGAGTTAGCTTTTAGATGTGTTTGTAATCATCAAAACAAGCTTGGTTTACCAAAACTCCAAAGCTAGGTCTAACATTCTTCCCCCTTTTTTATGTGACAAACAATATATTAAGGGTAAATAATCTTGCAAGAAATGTATATCATATAAATCTTAAGTATAATAAACAAATGCATAAGTTAAAATGGGTAATTTTACTTCCCCTTCGTTTCATTGTTCATGCATTATTATATACATTATATTTTCCCTAGCTTTCATTATTCTTTCTTTCATATCAATTTTACTCCCCTTTACACTTATACTCAGTTATTTCTCCTCCTTTGTCATTATGAAAATGTAATACACAAGTAAAGAAATACAAAGATAACTCATGTAAGAATAAATGAGGTGAGAAAATATTTATATTCACTAAAGAAATGTTGTCCCTTGCATTAGCATTTAAAAAAGAACAAAGAGAAAAGAAATGAAACAAAGAGAAAATATGAAACACGAAGATGACTGGAGGTGAGGGTCCTAGGGATGGTTCTATGTTTTATCCTTAGTCTCAGTTGTTGCCTCTAACTATGCTGGAGTTCCAGGTTGCAAGTTTAGTTCTTTAACTATCCAATCTAGGGTTTGGTTAACATCCTTCATATCCCTTTGAAGTTTTTGTACCTTTTGGTGAAAGGAGATGGTGGCGGATTCAATGTTTTGAACAACACTAGAGATGATTGCCAAATGATCAAGGACCCTTTGCTCAAACTTTGAGAAAAGTAGCAGTAACAGGAGTAAGAGCACTAATATTTGTCACTTCCATAGAGCAATCCCTACTCGAATGGATTCCTCAACCTCTTCATCATCATGTTCTAGCTTAGGTACTTCTCCTTATTCTGGAATTCTCTTTATTGGGCCTGAGTTGAGCCTTTGAAGGATCCCTATACTCAATAAAAATTTCTCAAAAATGGATTCATTGTGAGGTATTTTTTCCAACACAGTGCTCTTTGCTTTAGGTTCCTCTTCTATTAAGGGAATAGCCTTCACATACCTTACAATCCTAGTGATATAATGCCCTATCACGAACTCATTTCCCTTGTCCACTTAACCATCTATCCTTTGCATTAAGAATAGGGGTGTGTTTATTCTTTGTTTGTTCTTCATGCACTAGAGATAGAAAAGGTATGTGATGGTGCAATTACCATTTGATCATGCTCTGCTATTGATGTTTTGGGTTATAAATCGATGAGCAATCCTCAAGATTTAATTTTTTAATCTTCGATGCCTTACTGTTATTACTATTATAATTGCTCTTCTCATATGTGATTGACTTTTAGAATTAGTTCACATTCATTTTGAAGATGAGGGGATGCTTTATTATTCCAACAGTGGTGGCATCGAAACATTTACCCAATTCATTTGGCCTCAATGTGTATTTCTTGTTGAAGAGTCTAAAGTTGATGGTTCATTCTTATGTGTATGCGTGACAATTACTTCCCAGAATTTCTAGAGTAATAAGAAACTCAATTGTAAGCTCCAGACAGGAAGACTATTTTATGTGACAAAAGAGTTCCCATCATATCCCTGCCATCAACTCTTCTACCTAATATGCCAACCTTTACCTTTATAAATCAATCCATTCAACAAACTTACCTTCCCCAAGATGTCTTTTGAGGAGTTTGAGAGCCAACTCTTTCTATTTGTTCATCTTGAGCTAAAATTTCTGAACAATAAGGGGAGTTTGCTCTATTTCTATTTCCTTCCCTTTTCTTTTTGGTTTTTAGACGAATTTGATTTTCTTTGATGATTGAGCTATTAAAGATGGTTCAGATAATCTTTTCTTTTTTTTATGCAAGCATTGAGGCTAGTTTTTCCTTAATTTATGAGCTTTAGTGGAAGGGTTGTGGGTTTTTCCTAGTCAATTACTTGTATCTCTCAGTTTATTTAGCCTTGAGTACCATTTGGTTTGGTGATTGATAAATGATACAAGTGATAAGTAAAGCAAATGTTGAGAGAGATAGAAGGAGATAGAGAGAGAAAGAGAGCTAAAGCATAGTAAAAGCAAAAGTAAAACAACTTTAAGGTTTAGGGGGTTTATATAAGAAGTTAAAGAGTTCCTTATTTCTTTAAAAAATATGGTCGTTGGGAGTCTTCCACAACTGTTGTGATTAAAACAATGATAGTTGGCCATGACCGTTAGCATGATCAAATAGGTGTTCTTTATTCAACAATGGTTATTACTTGCAATGCCCATTGGGTGAAGAACAATGATCGTTGGAGATTCACAATGATCGTGGGGACATATAGAAACTAACATATGGAACACACAAATAACATAGCACTCATTGGCAAACTTGTAATGGTCATTGGCCATGTTATCTAAAGTAAGGCTAAGTTTAAAAAAAATTTTCCAAATAAGTAAACATTTGAAAACTTTGTTGATGTAAGTTATTAATCAAACTCAATGACATTTGATCAGGATAGTACACAATTAAAATCTTTAGATAATATAGTCTAAAATGGTAATCATTTCAAGCACAAGTCAAGCAATATATCAATGGTTAATCAATCAATTATTAAGCATTAATCATCAAGGGTGAAAGAGAAGAACCTGTTGATGTTAACTCAATGTACTTCCATCAATCATTCTAAGTTCTCTTTTGATGAATTGCATCCTTTCATCACAAAGAAGTTTGGTAAAAATATCTTCCAATTGATAGTTAGTAACAACAAATTCCAATACAATATCACCATAATTAACATGATACCTAATAAAATGATGCCCTATATTTATATGATTACTCCTAAAATGTTGAATGGGATTCCTAGACAAATTGATGGCATTAATGTTATCAAATTTAATGGCTACTTGATTTACAGTAACCATGTAATCAAAAAGTTGTTGTTTCATCCATAGGATTTGAGCAAAACAAAGACATACTACCACATATTCAACTTTAATAGTAGACAAAACAACTGAATTTTACTTTTTGCTACTCCAAGGCACTAAACATTCACCAAGTAATTAACAAGTGCCTGAAGCGTTTTTCCTATATAGGGTACAACTAGTAAAATCAACATCTGAAAATGCTTTAAACTCAAAGGAAAATATCTTAGGATACCAAAGTCCTGAGTTGGAAGTATTAATAAGGTATTTGAGCATGTATTTTACAACATGCATATGAGACTCCTTTGGATTAGACTAATATCTAGCACATACACATAGACTGAACATAATGTCTAGCTTAGATGTTGTTAGATAAAGATAACTACCAATCATACCTCTATACAGCTTTTGATCTATAACCTTACATTGTTCATCTGTGCTTAGCTTCATATTGGTGCTCATTGGAGTTTTACACGGTTTGTTGTTCTTTATGCCAAATCTTTTTGTTAGCTCCCTTATGTATTCGGCTTAGTTGATGAAGATCCCTCTTTCCTTTATTTGATTTGTAATCCAAGAAAGAACTTAAGTAATCTCATGATACTCATCTTGAATTCACTTTTCATTATTTTGGAAAAATCTTTACACATGCAAACAATAGTGTCATAAAAAATGATATCGTCTATATATATTTGTACAAGTAATAAGTTTTCTTTCTTCTCTTTAGAGAAGAATGTTATGTCTACCAACCCCTTGGAAAACCTTTTCTTTACAAGAAAGTTGCTCAACATTTCATACCAAGCTCTTGGAGCTTACTTCAAGCCATATAAGGCTTTAGTAAGCTTGAACACATGGCTAGGAAAGCAATGGCTTTCAAAACCAGAGGGTTGTTTAACATATACTTCTTTATCAATATAACCATTAAGGAGAGCGTTCTTGACATCCATTTGATGTAATTTAAAATTCATATAGATGCAAATGCATGTAAAATCCTAATGGCTTCTAACCTTGCTACTAGAGCAAATGTTTCATCAAATTCAATTCCTTCCTCTTAGTTATAGCCTTTGGCTACTAACTGAGCCTTATTCCTAATTTCTAAAGACCTCTTTAGTTCCAATAATGGAATATTTTTGAGGTCTATGAACTAAGGTCCATAATTTATTCCTTTCAAACTAATTGGATTTATCTTGCATGGCAAGTACCCAATGTTCATCTTTTATGGCATCATCTATGGTCCTAGGCTCAATAAGGGAAACAAAAGCAAGATTGGAGCATGAATTTCTAAATGATGATCTAGTAGTTACCCGACTTAAAGGATCACCAATGATGAGATTGGATGATCTTTCTTGAAAATCTAGTCCCTTTTTAGTTGAGCTTACTCTTCATTTGAAGTGGAAAGTGCTTGATCTGAATTTTCTTCACTTGTCATCTCTTATGGCTTGTCCACATTCTTCCCTTTTTTTTCCAATACTCAACTCATTCATGGGACCTGTAAAATGAACAACATCTTCTTCTATTCTTGAAGAAATGGGGGTCAGATTCATCTAAAACAACATGCATGGACTCCTCAATGTCAAGTGTTTTCTTGTTGAAGACTTTATGCCCTTTATCAATAGTAGAGTATCTGAGGACAATTCCTTCATTAGATTTTGAGTCAAATTTGCTAACATTATCTTTAGTGTTTAGAATAAAACTATTAGAATTAAAGACTCTAAAATATTCAATCTTAGGCTTCCAATTGTTCCATAACTCATACAGAGTTTTCTACAACAAGGGTCTAACTAATACTCAATTTAAGACATAACAAGTGTTGGCCCTAGGCACCAAGGAGGGGGGATTGAATTGGTATATAAAAATTAATACAAGAAGATAGGGAAGAAAGTAAGTAGAAAGTAGACACAAGATTTATAGTGGTTCAGGTATAATTGACCCTACGTCCACTCCTCAATTCTTACCAATTGAGTTTTCCACTATCTATTAATGGTGTTTTCAACCTCACACCAAACTTTCACACTTGTGTTTTGAAGGTTCACACAATAACCTTTACACTTGTGTTTTTAAGGCTTACACAACAATCTTTACACTTGTGTTTTAATAAGTTCACACAATAACCTCTCTTAGTGTTTTTATAGGCTCACACTATAACCTTTACAAATGGTATTTATGCTCATACCAAATAATGTCTAAAAGAATAGAAAAGATTGAGTAGCAAAACTACAAGAGTTTGGTTACAAAGTTATTAATTCTCTTGCGTTTACATCTGTTTAATGAGGATTTATAGCCTCTACCCACCAAAGAGACATTGCAATAAAACTGGTACAAAATCTTCAAGGTATGCTAGACATATTTTCGCATTAAATGTTTGACAGTCTTAATTCATAGTCGCTACTACTCGTTAGCGGTTGCAAAATCCAAATTTCATACGGAAAACCCCGTTTGTGTCTAACGGTTAGTCCACGTGGCAGCTTCTCATCGGTTCACAAGGAAAATATAGTTGTTACCTTTCACCTGCTCACAAAAGTAGCAGTCGTGATTTTTCTTGTACAGGTTGTGACTTAAGATGCGAATTCATTTGTCAAAATGTTCATCTTCTTCTTCGAGATTCCCAATCGCTACCCACAAGTTGCCATCGCGATTTTTGAATTCCAACGATCACCTGTGACTCTTGTCATGCTCTGATTGTGGACTTAGCTCCCTCTTAAGGCTCTTTGAAATTCATGTTCGCGATTCTGATGTGACATAGACCGCGAAACAACCTGTCACTTTTGGACTCCTTCTTTTGGATAAGTCGCAGTCGAGAATAACTTTGCGCTTTCACCTGTCTGATTTATAGCAAGACTTCACAAGGATAGCGATCACGAATATGAGATTGTGGTGGCGATTTAGAAGTCAACTTAAAGATTAAGATTTCTACCCAACTCCACTTGAAAAACCTACTAAGCTATGCAAAACAATACTTAAATAAACCATTAATAATGATAAATCTACTTTGTTAAGATCAAAAGAGTTCCAAGACTTAGGATTAACCTTCATAGTCCAACAATCTCTCCCTTTTTAATTTTGACAACTTAGATTGATCTAAAGTGAAAAATAGATGCAGAAAAGTGAAGTTGAAGTAAACTATTGAATCAATGAACACTTAAGATGAAATTTTAAGTGTGACATTCAATTAATTTAAAAGAAATGCCTTAAAAATCCTAAGTGTGATAGAACGAAGCTCCCTCTCAACTTATGCTATGGTTGCAAGTTATTTTCACATACTCCCCCTTAGTCTTTAAACTTAAATTATTCTTAGTGCATATCTCTCCCTCTTTGGCAATATCAAAAAGAGGGTGTTAGAGGAGAATGTGAACAAGCATAAGTATGGATTAGGAGCAATCATAAGAAAGTAAACCATAAAAAAAATGCATCAATCACATAAAGCAAGTAATTGCAAGAAAAATACACTTTATTTATTGACAATTGCAAGATCACACACAGTTGAAAACAAATAAAAAAACAAACAAAAAATGAACTAGAAAATAAGAAAAATATATTCCTAAGCTAGAAACTGGGAGAATCATCATCATCTCCAGAAGTGTTTATTGCTTCCTCTTGTGTGGCTCCCTCAGCTTCATCCCCAACCTCAACATCTTCATTGTCATCCTCATCTTGAGTGTCTTCAAACTCAGTGAAGTGCGAAAGGTGGTAAGGAGGAACTCTTAGTTTCTCTTGAAGATCCACCATATTACTGTGAAGGTGTGAAAGGAAGAGAAACCTTCACTTCATCATCCTCATCAGTTTGTCCAATTTGTTATTGATGGTGGTAAGAGACAACTTGAACTTTGGTTTGGGAGGAGGAGGAGTAGGAATAGTACTTGTGCCTTCTTCTATGTGGAGCGTCTTCCTCTTAAAGGCTTGTGAACTCTCCATCCGCTTTGCATCAAAAGCACCTAAGGTATAAGCATAAGTATCTAGGTGTATGGCTTTAGCGTTAATCAAGTAGGTAAGGTCTAGGAAGATTTGGGAGGGCATAACTTTCTTAGTGAGGAATTTCTCATTTTCCCCATCAAGTGCTTCTACGAATCTATAGATGGCAGTAATGTGGGAGGGCGAGAGAAATTGACTTTTTGGTTTTGTACTCATATGGATCAATTGATCCATAAGATATCAGCCGGTTTGGACTGGTTTGTTTTTAATAAGGCAAAACAAAAATGTTAAGTCTTCTTAGGATACCTTCTCATTGCCATCTCCTCTTGCATTGATTAAGAAGGTGATGATGGGATGAAGGATCCAAAGAGGTAAGGATTTTATGTGTTTGGCTAAGGAAGATCTTGGGTCATGTTTGGTTTCAATCGAAACTTTCAACCAAAATTTAGAATAAATCACATCAAGTTCGGAGATTGTGAAGGGGTTGCTTTCTCCCACTTGAAGATTAAAGAGAGAAGATAGTTGGTTGAAAGTGATGTAAAAAGGATCACCAAAGGCCCAGAACACTAACCCATATTATCCTGCTATTGAATCGGCTTTTTGTCTTAATTTACGGTGCACATAAATTCTTGCACAACCTCTTTGTATCTGGGTTCATCTCGAAAGATGAACTCATTCCAGCCCAAATTAGAGAGGAAGGCTCAAATTTTTGTATTGATACCCAAAGTTTCCAATATAAAAGTTGAAGGTATCTTATTTAAGAGAATAACTTTGAAAAAGTTGGCTTTGTACCTATCTTTTTCTTCTTTAGTAATTCCCTTCATGAGATGGAAGGCAGGGGATGAAGAGGGCTAAGCCACTACCTTACCCTTGTCTGCTCTGGAGATCTTCTTTAGAGCCATAGTAAGAAATGATGAGAGCTTGATGATTTATAGAGATTTGAGAGAAAGAGTTGATGTTTGGAAGTGAAGTGATGAAAGTATTGTTGAAGGGGGTATTTATAGCCTTTGAAAGGGTGTGAAAATGGTTAGAAATGGATTAAATAAATAGTGGAGATGGTTGGCAATCAAATCACTTAATTGCCTAGGTGATTACTCTAATTTGCATCCGCAAATCCATGAGCCATGACCTCGAAATCCAGAAAATGTAACGGACAAATTTCCTCGAGAATACGCATCTTAACAGTTAAAATTTTGAAAAGCATACCAAAATTCGTGTGGAGTAAAAATTTCAGAACCACAAATTGATGTTTGACGGTCGGGTGAAATTGACTTGTAATTCGCGACCATGAATCAAAGATAGTGACCGCGAATTATGGGTCATTAATAAAAGATAGTTGAATTTTAAAAAACATTGTGATCCACTTAACTCTATCACCCATAAATATCACAAATCAACAAATATCAATACACATAGCAATATTTCATATAAGATCAAAAATTTTCACTTTAAGGAGCTTCCATTAAGCATTCCCAATTCTTTCTTAATGAAGTTCAACCTTTCTTCATTTAGAGGTTTAGTGAAAATATCTGCAAGTTGATGATTTGTGTCAATAAATTCTAACACAACATCACCCTTTTACACATGATCTCTAAGAAAATGATGTTTAATGTCTATGTGCTTGCTCCTAGAGAGTTGGATGGGATTCTTAGATAGATTGATAACACTAGTGTTATCATACTTAATAGGAATGTGATCAACTACTTTGCCAAAATCCTTCAATTGTTATTTCATCCAAAGAACTTGGGTGCAATAACAACCTACAGCCACATATTCGGCTTCCGTGGTGGATAAGGCAACTGATACTTGGTTTTTAGTAAACCAAGAAACTAGGCATTCACCTATAAATTGGCAAGTCCCGAAAGTGCTTTTTCTATCTAATAAGCTACCCACATAATCCGCATTCGAATATCCTACAAGATTGAAGGAAGAATCCCTAGGATACCAAAACCTAAGTGTATAGTGCCATGCAAATACTTAAAGATCCTTTTAACAACATTCAAATGTGACTCTCTAGGACAGGATTGGAACCTAGCACACGTACAAACACTAAACATGATATTCGACCTAGTAGCAGTAAGATAAAGTAGAGATCCGATCATACCTCGATATCTTTTTTCATTTGTCATCTTACCTGATTCATCTTTAGCTAGCTTGATGGCACTACTCATCAGAGTTTTAGCAACCTTGCAACCATCCATGCCAAATTTCTTTAGTATCTCTTTTGTGTATTTGGCTTGGTTGATGAAGATCCATTCCTTGGATTGATTGATTTGTAGATCGAGAAAGAACTTGAGCTCTCTCATCATGCTCATTTCAAATTTCCTAGTCATAGGTTAGCAAACTTTTCACAAAGGGACTCGTTAGTAGCACCAAAAATGATATCCTCAACATAGATTTGAACAATTAATGTATCATGCTTGTGTTTTTTGATAAAAAGTGTGGTATCCACCTTTCCTTTCTCAAAATCATTTTTTAAGAGAAATGAACTAAGCCTTTCATACTAAGCTCTTAGAGCTTGTTTCAAACCATATAAGGCCTTGTTTAATTTTAAAACATGGTTTAGAAAATAATGTGATTCAAAATCGGGAGGTTTTTCAACATAAACTTTCTCCTCAATAATGCCATTTAAAAATGCACTTTTCACATCCATTTGAAAAAGTTTAAAAATCATGTGACATGTAAATGCTAAAAGAATTCTAATGGTGTCTAACCTTGCTACGGGGGCAAAGGTTTCATCATAGTCTATACCTTCTTCTTGGTTGTATCCCTTAGCAACCAATCTAACTTTGTTTCTAGTAATGAAACCTTGCTTATCTAACTTGTTCCTAAACACCCACTTACACCCTATAATTAGGTGATCTTTAGGCCTTGGGACAAGTTCCCATACCTTGTTTCTCTCAAATTGGTTGAGTTATTCTTGCATAGCAAGCACCCAACTTTCATCATCAAGAGCCTCATCAATTGATTTTGGCTCAAGTTAAGAAACAAATGCAAGATTATTATCTAAAAGATTAAGTTGAGATATAGTACTTACACCCTTAAAAATATCACCAATGATTAAGTCCTTGGGGTGATACTTGGAGAATCTCCAATCTTTGGGTAGATCTTGTCTTTGCTCATCTTCTTACTGATGTTGTGGTTCCTTATCTCTTCTTAATGATTCACCTTCTTCTTTGTCTTTATCATCTCTTCTTGAGTCTTCTAATTTCAGCTTTTCAAGATCACCTACAAGATCATCAACAAAAATACCTTTCCCAAGATCAAGTTTACTAGACTCGTCAAAAACAACATTCATAAATTCTTTAACTACCATTAGACTTTTGTTAAAGACTTTATATGCTTTACTAGAGGTGGAATATCCCAATAAGATATCTTCGTTGGTTTTAGAATCAAATTTGCAATATAAAATCTTGTGGTGTTCAAAATATAGCACTTACATCCAAATACTCTTAGGTATGAAATCTTGGATTTTCTACCATTCCAAAGCTCATAAGAAGTTTTATTGAGAATGGGCCTTTTAAAAACTCTATTTGCAATATAACATGAGGTATTAATGGCTTCGGCCCAAAAGTAATTTGGTAAGAAATACTCATTGAGCATTGTTCTAGACATTTCTACCAATGTTCTATTTTTCCTTTCTACAACACCATTTTGTTATGGTGTTCCAGTAGTTAAAAAATTATGAAAAACTCTATTCTCCAAACAATAATTTTCAACTAACTCATTTTGAAATTCCTTTCCATGGTCACTACTAATAGAAGATATGAAGTAACCTTTTTCATTTTAAGCAAAACTTTTGAAGGCATCAAATGAATCATTCTTATAAGCTAGAAAATATACCCAAGTGAACCTAGAGTAGTCATCAACAAGGACTTGTGCATAGTGTTTTCCACCTAGGCTAGCACTCCTAGTGGGTCCTATCAAGTCCATATGAACAAGTTAAAGAGGTCTAGTTGAACTTACAACATTTTTGGCTTTGTGAAAGGCATGGTGTTACTTCCCCATTTGGCATGGACCACATGTTTTGTCTTTGGAGAAGTTTAGCTTGGGAAATCCTTTTACTAACTTTCCTTTGGATAGGCTTTGAAGAATATCCATGCTTGCATGTCCAAGCCTTTTATGCCATAACAAGCTTCATTGCTCGAAGACATAAGACACTTAAAAGATTGGTTAGCCAAATCGTCTATATCAATTGAGTAGGTATTGCCTTTCATTTCACCCTTGAAATTAACCTCATCATCCACTAAAGTGGTGACTCGGCATTCCCTATGATCAAAAGTGACTTTATTACCTTTGTCACATAATGACTTACACTCAACAAATTGTGTTGTAAGCCACTAACTCAAAGAACATTATCAATTAAAGAGCACTTATTCTTACCAATGGTTCCAATACCAATTACCCTACCCTTGGCATTGTTGCCAAATGTGACATTTCCACCTTTTTTTTCTTTCAATGTTGTGAATAGTCTTTTATTTCCTATCATGTGTTTGGAGCATCCACTATCCACATGCCAATTGCTTTATTTGGTGGTTGCCACATTCCCCTACACAACAATAGTAAGTTGCCTTTTCTTAGGTACCCAAGCATACTTGGGTCCTTGGGGGTTAGAGATTGAAGGGCCCTCTAATTTGAGGTGAGCATTTCTTATGAAATAATCAATGTTAATGTGTCCAAATCTCATGCAATAATGGCATTGGAGTTTAGACTTGTGAGTCATTCTCCTGTGCACATATTTAGTATGAGTAGGAGGCCTTCTCATACTTTGGTCATATGAATGCATGCATGAACATGTATGATGAGTGGGAGTAGAGAATTTCTTAGGAGAGTGACCATGGTTTTTATTGTAAATGTAGGCATGGATAGTTTTTTAAGTTTTGGCTCTAGAGATTAGGAGAGCCTTCCTTTTACCCTTAGGGTTAGGAGGCTTACTGCTAGGAGCAGTTTTCTTCCCAATCTCTTCAACTCTTGAGGTTTGAGGTTGTGATGGTCTAACAAAGGTAGTTTGAGATGATGAGGAGGCTCCATTGAAGCCTAAGCCATGTCTAACTAGTGGTGGTCTTTATGACACAATCATTGTGTCTAAGGCTTCTTTTCCTTTATGGAACTTAGAAATTTAGCTTCTAAGCTCAATGACTTCTCCTTTAAGAGTGTCATTCTCCTTTCTTAATGGAGCCATTGAAGAAGATGATATGGAAATTTTTTTTACTAATTTTTTGAGTTCTTCATTAGAAGTCCTCAACTCATTTATAAGATCACTAAGAATCTTGTATTCATCTTCTAATTTTGAACACCTTTTCTTATAAGTTTTTACTTGTGACTTGTATTTGTCACACCTCATAGTTAGAGCCTCTATAAGCTCTTTATCTATCTCATCAATTTCAAAATCAGAATGAGAATGGGAAAAAGTATTACCTCATTTGTAGAATCTTCTTGTGCCATGAAATAAATGTTGGCAACCTCTCCTTCTTCCTCTTCTTCACTTGAGCTTTCATCCCAAGTTGCTGAAAAACTCTTCTTCTTCTCCTTGTCCCATCTCTTCTTCTTATTTAATTTGGGATAGTCATACTTGATGTGGACTTGCTTGCCACTTTCATAGCAAGTGACATCATTAGATTTCTCTCTTAGACTATAAGTTGTCTTCTTGAAGCCTTTTCTTTCTTTTCTTCTCTTGATCAACTCCTTTGTCCTCCTAGAGAGCATTGCTAGCTCTTCTTCCTTGTCACTTTCTTCATCACTAGAGGTGATTTCTACCTCTTTCTCCATTGTCGAAGACTTAAGAGCCAGAGTTCTTCTTTCCATTTCTTGTTTATCTCCTTGGCCTCTTAGCTTCTTCATTTGTTCATCCTTTTGCAAGGCCAACTCATGAGTCAAGAGTTTACCTATCAACACATCGATTGGAACCTTTCTAATCTTTAGATTGGACTCTTATATGCTGCAAACTCTAGCACCAAATTTATCTAGAGGAAGAGTTTTAAGGATTTTTGTGTTTACCTTATAGATAGTGAGAGCTCTTCCAAATTTCTTCATGTTGGTGACAATGGACAAGAGCCTATTTGTCATCTCTGTGATGCTCTCATTGTCCTTCATCATGAAGAGTTCCCATTTGGTGACATACATCTCCAAATGGCTTGACTTGACTAGAGTTGTGACTTCATGATAGTTCTCAAGTGTCTTTTAAATAACATGTGCAGTTTAACAATGTTGCACTCTTCCAATCTTTTCTCTAGAGAGAGAGAGCTTAAAAGAATGGCCATTGCTCTCTTATTTTTTGCCATTTGATCTCTGGTAAGCTTCAACCCATCCTTCTCTTAGGATAAGTTCTTCAATTCCATCCACAACTTTAGTAGGTGGCTTCCATTCTTTGACAACCACATCCCAAAGGTCAACCACATCTATGTCAAGGTAGATTTCCATTATATACTTCCAAGGAGTATAGTCGAAACCATCAAAGTAAGGCTTAAGGTGTGAATGGATTCCCTCTTGTGTCATGATCTTTTACTCACCAATAAAAGTTTGTTTGAGTGTTTAGGCTCTGATACCACTTGTTGGCCCTAAGCACCAAGAAGGGGGGTTGAATTGGTATATAAAATTAAAACAAGACGATAGGGAAGAAAGTAAGTATAAAGTAGACACAAGATTTATAGTGCTTCGGGTATAATTGACCCTATGTCCACTCCCCAATTCTGAACAATTGGGTGTTCCACTATCTATCAGTGGTGTTTTTAAGCTCACACCAAACTTGTACACTTGTGTTTTGAAGGCTCACACAATAACCTTTACACTTGTGTTTTTGAGGCTCACACAACAACCTTTACACTTGTGTTTTAACAAGCTCACACAACAACCTCTCTTAGTGTTTTTACAAGCTCACACTACAACCTTTACAAATGGCATTTATGCTCACACCAAACAATGCTTAAAAGAATAGAAAAGATTGAGTAGCAAAATTGTAAGAGTTTGGTTACAAAGTTATTAATTCTCTTGCATTTACATTTTTTTAGTGAGGTATTTATAGCCTCTACCCACCAAAGAGATGTTGCAATAAAACTGATACAAAATCTTCAAGGTATGCCAGACAGATTTTCGCATTAAATGCTTGACAGTCTTAATTCGTGGTCACTACTACTAGTTAGTGATTGCAAAATCCAAATTTCATATGGAAAACCCTGTTTGTGTTTAAAGGCTAGTCCACGTGGCAGCTTCTCATCGGTTCATCAAGAAAATATAGTCATTGCCTTTCACTTACTTATAAAAGTAGCGGTCATGATTTTTCTTGTATTGGCTGCAACTTAGGACGCGAATTCGTCAGTTAAAATGTTTATCTTCTTCTTTGGGATTTGAGGTCGCAACCTAGAAGTTGGCATCACAATTTTTGACTTCCAAACGTCACCTGGGACACTTGTCATGCTCTGGTTGTGGACTTGGTTCTCTCTTGAGGCTCTTTGAAATTTGTGGTCGCGATTATGACATGACACAGACTACAAAATAGCCTGTCACTTTTAGACTACTTCTTTTGGATGAGTCGCGGCCAAGAATGACTTCGTGATTTCACCTGTCTAATTTCTAACAAGACTTCACAAGGATCACGATCGTAAATATTGGATTACGGTTGGGATTTAGAAGTCAACTTGAATTTTAAGAGTTTTATCCAACTTCACTTGAAAAACCTACTAAGTTCTGCAAAATAATACTTAAATAAACCATTAATAATGATCAATCTACTTTGTCAATATCAAAAGAGTTCCTAGACTGAGGATTAACCTTCCAAGTCTAATAACAATAACTATTATAGCGTCAGCCCAAAAATACTTGGGAAGATTGTACTCATTCAATATGGTCCTAGCCATCTCTTAAAGAGTTTTATTCTTCCTTTCTACTACACCATTTTGTTGTGGTGTTCTAGAAGTTAAGAATATGTGTGACATACCATACCCAGCACAAAAGCTATGGAATTCAAAACTATCCTCCATGGTCACTTTTAATTGAAGAGATTTTCAAATCCTTTTGGTTTTGAATTCTCTTGGAAAAGGTCTTAAATTCATCAAAACAATAGTCCTTGCATGGAAGGAATAATACCCAATTGAACCTAAAGCAATCATCTTCTATGACAAAAGCATAATGCATGCCTTCAAAGCTAGACACTTTGAAAGGTCCAAATAAATCCATGTGAAGCAATTGCAATGGACTAGTTAAACTTACCTTGTTATTGGCTTTGAATGAAGATTTTACCTATTTTCCTTTTTGACATGTTTCACAAACACCTTCCTTTGCAAACTTGATTTTTGGCAACCTTCAACCAAGTTTCTCCTTTTCATCTCATTGAGAAGTTCCATGGTAGCATGTCCTAGCCTTCTATGCCAGGTTTTTAATTCATTCATTATAGATACTAGACATTTTGCATCAAGGTTAATGAGAGAATTTAAATCAATGACATAAATGTTGTGAACTCTCCTATCAATGAAAAAAATTTTGTTGTCACTCATCGTTGACACATAGCAAGCTTATGGTTCAAACATAACTCTGAGGTCTTTGTTATAAAGTTGACTTACACTCAGCAGATTATATTTGAGTCCATCAATAAGCAAAACTTGATCAAGAATGGATGAATTAACATCCTTATCAACTTTACCTATTTTAATGATTTTGGGTTTCCCATTGTCCCTAAAAGAGACATTCCCAAGTCCTTTAATTTTCTCTAATTGAGTAAAGAACTCCTTTTCTCATGTCATGTTCTTTGAACATCCACTATCTAGATACCACTCTTGTTTTCTAACTTGGGATTTCAAGCACATCTGCAAAAATAAAGAGAATAAAGTCTTAGGTACCCAAATCTTCTTTGGTCTTAGGGGGTTAGCTCTAGCCATTTGCTCATCATGCCTTCTAGCAAGGCAATGATAGGTAATGTGGTCATAAATACCCAATGGAAACATTCACCATTAAAGTGCACAACTGTCTTATTTTTAGGTGGAGCATGCAGATGGTGTTTATGAGATTTGTAACTCCTTTGAACTAAATGTCTAGAAGTGTTTCTCATGTGAGGTGCTCCCATGTAAGGTGTCTACATATATCCATGATTTTGCCAATTTTTATGCCTTTGAAGAATTTGCCTCTTAGGCTTGCAAGAATAATACATGTAGGCATAGTTATCTTTAGAAGTAGTATGTCTCATTTATGTATGAATAGGTTGAGACTTAGCCTTTGTGCCATTGGTTTTGACAGTTCCCTTTTTGGGAACTTTTAGTTTCATTGGTTTAGCCATGCCAACTTCCTTAGCCTTAACAAAGACTGATTTGGAAGTAGAAGAAGCATCAGAGGTAAAAGCATTATATCCTAATCCATGTTTAATGCATGGGCTCCTTTGAACTTCAAGGATGGAATCTAGTTTCTCTTTTTCTTCAGTAAATTTGTTGAGATTATCCCTAAGCTTAGAGTTCTCAATAGTTAGAGACTTAACCTCCTTAACCAAAGTATGTTTATTCTTAATATAATCCCACAAGAATTTATTCTCTTTCTTAATAGTGGAGGTGTTAAACTTGAGAGTCTCCATTTTCATAGTCAGCTTGGTGATAATAGAATAGTGCTCATCTCTAGAATAAGAATCAAGAGGATTTACCTTATTCTCACCATCGTTGTCAGTGCCATTATTAGAGGAGTGTTCACTTGAGGATTCATTTGATCTCTCCTTAATTGCCATGAGACATAGATTGACTAGCTCTTTTCCAATGTCTTCCTCATCAGGTTTGGAGTCTTTTGTGTCATCCTAAGTAGCCTTGTACACTTCCTTATCTTTCTTCGAGGTATATTTCTTAGTAAGAGCTTTGTTCTTCTTTACTTTAGGATAATCTAACTTGGTGCATCCTTTCTCATTGCATCCATAACAAATCAGTTGACTCTTACAACTTTTCTTCTTTTATCTTCTTACACTTTTATTATTTGAGAGAAATCTTTTTACCTTGTTTTTTTATAAGGGTAAGTTGCTCATGTTCTCTATTGTTCCTGTCATCACTAGAAGAAGATATTAGTAAAGAAGAAGAAAAAAAGGACTCATAGTGTACCTTTTTCGCTTCTAAAGTGAAGTCTTTCTTTCTTACTCTATAGCTTTGAGATGTCTTCTCAAGAGTGATTTCGAGAGCCAAAAGCTTTCCCATGAGTTCATCTATAGATAGCACTTCTAGCTTATTTGCCACCTGTATGGTTGTCTTCTTAGCTTCCCACTTTTCCTTAAAAGAGTTCTTACGATCTTAGCAACCATATTTTCATTCAAGTAGGACTTCGCAAGAGTTTTGAGAGTTCCACAATGTCAATGAACCTGTTGTATATCTCAGTTATGGTCTCAATAGGCTGGTATACAAAAGTTTCATACCTATGAGTATGCGTTACATCTTTTTCTTTTTAACTTGGTTGCTGCCATCATGCTGAATCTGTAAAGTGTCCCATATTTCTTTTGCCAATATGCATATTTGCATCTTTGGATACTGAGATTTGTGGATAGCATAAAAGAGAACGTGCATGGCTAGTCTATTTTTCATATTTACCTTTTTTCCTTCCACTATCCATTTAATCTCGGACATGGGAATAAGAACATCTCCAACCAATTTAGTTAGAACTTCTCTTGCTTCTTCGACAATGTCTCATAGATCTATGGTTTCATTCTCTATAAAGATTTCCATATAATTTTTCTAATACCCATAGTCATCTCTTTTAAAGAATGGTGATTTATGGATTGATTTTGATTCCTCATGACTTGCCATGATCTTTAATCTCATAACTTAAGCCTAGCTAGAAAGACAAAGCTTTGATACCAATGATTGTCCCTTAGTGCCCTAGAAGGGGGTTGAATAGGGTGATGGCAAGTAAAAACTAATGAAAATTATGTGTGAAAAATAATGAGAAATTGATAAAATCAATTTATAGAGGTTTGGCACAATCCTGCCTACATCCTCTCCTCTAGTCTTCCACTAGGGCCTTTCACTATCCAGATAAGTTCCAAGCGTCATCAATCACCTTTAGAATAGCAATTTTGGGCACTACCAGGTTGTTACAAGTAGACTTTTGGGTGCTACTAAAACTATTTCCTAAAGTAGTTTGCATGTACTACCTTAAATCTTTCATAAAATAGTTTTGGATCTTTTAGGATCTTCTAAACCCAAATACTTTCTCTAAAGGATTTATAACTTAGAGATAAGAAAGAACACTTTCACTCAAGCAATAAATAACAATAAACACATTAAAACAAATGTACATGACTTTGTGGAGAGTTTGAGAGATGTCTTAAGCTTGTTCTTCAAATATATTTTAAAGATGACTTTTGCATGCTTTTGACAATCGATCTTCCCTTGAAGCTAGATTACTCTTGATTTCACCTTTTTATTAAAGATTGCTTGCACAATAGAATATACTCGTTTATGAATGTTTTTCTCTTTTTAAAATCTATTGTGGGACAGTTTTTTTATAGGTAGAGACACGAAACCAGCCATTAAAAAGAAGGCTATCACTTCCTGTCATAAAGTAGTCATTCAAAGTTTATTGGACGGTCTCTATACCCTTGTCGGGTAAGAATACAACTTCAATATCCATTTATTTCATTAAAACACCCGTTGGAACTAATTGGTAAATAGATTTTTTTAGATGCTCCTCTTCTAACTTTCTCAATTTTTTACTCACCAACTTCTTCAACGACTGTTGGACATTCTCAATGCTTATTGGAATTTAAATTCAACTCTAGTTGGGATATGAATAATACATGCTGAAGTTTCCAAAAGGATGTGAATTTGATGCTCTATTTTTTAAGATTTTTTGTAGTGTCTCAATCGTTATTAGTTTAGCTTCAATGCCCATTGAAAGGAATCCTAATGCCTATTGAACATTTGAATGTCTTCTATTGGAGGGTCCAGAACTTTGAGCTCCACTTAGATGCTTTTGCAACACCCATGTCGAGACTTTGAGGATTATGTTCATATCAAGTTACTTGATCCATTACCCATTGTGAAAATGCAACGCTTGTTGAGGTATTGATTAGTTCACATTTGGGTATCTCTTAAATGCTAGTTGAGGGGTCCAAAAACTTTACCTCACATATAGGTATCTCTTAAATGTCGGTTGTGAATCTTCAACATTCGTTTATGAAGTCACAATGTCTATTGAAGTGCAACAACACTCATTGGCTTTGACTACTTAGTGTTTTTTCAAAAACTCTTCTTCTATAAGCCTTTGATAAAAAGATTGATGTACCTATAAGATCTCATATATCAACATAAACAAGAGTTAGCTTTTAGATGTGTTTGTAATCATAAAAACAAGCTTGGTTTACCAAAACTCCTAAGCTAGGTCCAATAACTGGGACAAATAAAGGTTGCTTAGGGCTTCAACTAAGTTTTAGCCCTTGCACGCATCTTACCTAAAATCATGCCACAATGCTTAGAGTCAACTCAAGACTATTTATGAATTGTACTGCCATTTAGTATAGTGGCTTTAAGTATGATGGGTCCTTTTTATGTACTTTTGTCATTCTCAATTTTTATTTTTCTGCTCTTCAACCTTCACCTTTAGAGTTTTAAGCACTATCTCAAAACTATAATCTACATGCAAACACTAGGTTAGCCTTTAAGTGTCTTTAAAACTAGTTAGGACACTTACCTCATCTAAATTTTAGAATTTATTTGTTGACTGTCAATCAACCTGTTGCCTCAATTTATGTGTTATGTTGTTTTCTTAACACCTACAGGCAAATTACCTAAACTAATTTATGAAATACCCATAAAAGGATAAAATGCATAATTGTGAAATCAAAAAAATTATTTATTATTTTGCAAAGTTCTTGCTAAGGTTTGAACTAAATTTTGTCAATTATTGTGAGCTCTACATGCATAATTGTTGAACTAAATTTAGAATTTTCATGAAATTTTTAGGGATAATTAACTTTCATAATTTTCACAAAATTTCATGAATTGCTCTTTACTATAATTAGCAATAATAGTTTAACATTAGTTGTTTCTTGCTTTCTAATCCTTTGTATTTTATGAATACCTACACAAGGACGATGTAGAAATTTATCATTATTATACACTAAATTTTACACTTCACATACCTTAGATTGGTAATTTTATCATTTTGTTTTGCACTTTATTAGCTCAAGTAGTGTTATCCCTCGATTTGTGTGCCTTGTTTGTGATCTTTTACTTTGGTCCTTTTCATTGTTATAACATCTATTTTGATTTCTCTATCTTGACGCCCTATAATTTATTGTGTTTGGGTTATTGACAATTAATTTCCTTGTTTCTTTTACTAGGTGACGACTTCTTCAATAATGAAAATGGATATGTCACCCCACTGGTGTCTAGTTTTAGAGCTTCCCTTCTCGAGTGGTGACTCGGTTGAAAGACACTAACCTCTTAACTTTCCTCAAGCACTCCTAGACAAGCCCCCATAGAGTGATTCTACAATGATACAAGTGCTCATTGAGTAATGGATGGACACCAACCACACTGTCCATCTGCTGCAGATTGGGGATGTGACCATCACTCTCAAGGATTTCATCATCCTGATGGGGATTCACTACTTTGGGATCCCTCCACACGTAGACACGTATACCATTTAATATTGTAGAAGGATTAAACTCATCACCTGTTCCAATGTATCCCCGATACGAAGGGAAATCTTTCTTTTAAGTGCTCTAATTTGAAAGGGGAGGCTCATGTCGCTACCAATGATAGTCCATAGGAGCTGATCGACCAAGTGGTCCAGTGCTTCCTTTTCTATAGCCTTTCTGGGACACTCTTTGCCACCCTTACAGATAAAATTGATATTTGGCTACTATTGATGCTTAAGGGCTTAGGGCTACTCTATCACTTTGATTGGGGTTCAGTCGTGCTATTTATATTGATTTTTTTATCAATACAACCAAGGGTTATCATACATACATAGGCAGTGCTTGTGGTAATTAACTTATATGAACTTCTTTAATTTACTTATTTATTTTCTTCTCTTATTTTTTTGACAAGCTTGGGTAGTGGAGTTAGGGTTATTGAAGGGTGGCACCCTTCTATCAAACACGAATGATTACTACCCTTATTTCCTGAGGTAATGTTTCACGCACCATTGAGTGTTATCCTTTAAGGTCAAATGCAATTGCCTAAGCAACATGACTCCTGATCAAGTGCATATATCCTGTAAGATAGTTAATCATTAGTTCAACTAACTCTGATTAGATACTTATAACAATGAAATTATCATACTCTTGTTATTTTTATAGCTTTGCTTGAACTCGATGGGGCCTGCTGACACATGTAAATTGAGATTGTTAAGATTAAAGATCGCTCCTTAGAGTGGCACCTACTGATGGGACCCTCGATCTGGGAGGGGCATCTTGGGAAGAGGGTGCTTCAATGGCATGAAGGGCTATATGTATGATTTAGAGCCTGACGTCAGCATTCAAATATGTTCTAAGTAGTAGACTTAAAGGAGAATGAGTTGCAGCAAACCCTGAGGTTCATACTGAGAGAATAGCTTACTATTGGTGGCATAGAGTATCAAACATAGATGGTAGAGGCTTTTCTAGGGATGACTCCTATGATGGAGGTGGCTACACCATGAGGCCCATATTAAGACTGTCTTATGTCATTAATCTTGGGGTATGATGATGCATTTAAAGAGGAGGCTTACTGAGCTGGCTCCTATTGTTAGGGGTTGTAAATAGGCACATACTTCCAAAGCTAGTGGTCTGGAGCCCGTAGTATTTGGTGAACTTGATTAATTTCTTGATGGCCTAGTGGATACATGTGTAGCCTTACTAACCAATTTGATGATGCCCTTAGAAATTATGAGGTTAGTGAGCACCTTCAATTCGGTTAACACTACTTATGTAAGCTTTATTTTCCCTGTTCCCTTATACATTTTGTCGAATTTTTATTATGATTATTAATGTCATGTACATTTATAGATCTTTTATGTTCAGGCTGAAGCCATGTTTAACCTAATTATTACCCTCAAGAGGACTATCACTCAGTAGACTCAAGAGGTTCATGTTAGTAAAAAATGAATGCAAGTCATGTATCCATGTTTATGATCATACTTATGTGTGTGCTTTCATGTCCTATCCATCCTAAACACTTATATGTTTTGTAGGAGATGCTTTATCGCCTGACTTGAGAGTTATAAGAGATACAATAGTGATTGGCAGAGGCAGAAGCTAAATAGATAAGATGGTGCTACAAGAACCCTCAAAATTAGATGAGTATGCCACCACTTTAGGGGAGAGGAGGAAGAGGACTGAGCCACCTAGGGTTATTCTAGCTTTTAGGATTTTTCTTTTTTTTTTCTTTTTATGTTTTGTTGAACACATTGGCACTATTGGGTGATTTTTTATATTGTAGGAGGGTTATTTGGGCTAATTTTAAAGCCTTTATTTGGACATTGCTTAAATAGTTAGGACTTTTAGGATATCTATAAAGGCAATTGTATCTCAATTTTGTTGAATTCTAATGCTATTCTTTAGTATAAATGTATGATTTTGATTTTGATGTTTCATTTGCAACACCAATGTGTTATTACATGAATTTTGTGCATTTGCTTGCGTATGCATCCCTTAGGAATAGGTGTAAAGTAACTCAAATGTCCAAAATATAAAGGAAACTCTACCTAAAATTCTACAAAAAAATGTTATTTGTACAAACCAATTGTGGTATGTACATAAAGCTTAGGTCTATATAGATAAGTATAACTATTCACATTTGTCAAGCACTATTTTCTTCTACTTCTTTTATAAATATTTTTGTCATTGATTTTCACACCAAGATCTACCATTTTTGCACTTCCCACTATGGCCAAGGCATTGTTTATGTCTCTCATAGTCCATAGTTGGTCCAATTTACCATAGGGCCAGTCTCAAAATACTTCACTATGTTTCATGTGTCTAGATCACATCGATTTTCTCCATGCTACTTGTGATTTATGGGGTCCTACTACCCATTCCTTTCACGTTAGAGAAATTAAGATATGTCGATTGCTAGAGGAATTTGGTGTCATCCTCAATTGTTAAATCATAAGCGATGATCAAATTGTCTTATCACATTTGAATTTCCCATATATGTGAAAGATGATGGAATTGTTGGACTTACGCTATGACAAAGAACCTCTCTACACTTTATGTAAGAAAAAGATCCTCACATTTCCTTTTCTTCTTCTTTATCCTTCTAGGGGCCATGCCCAGGCAACATAAACCCATATTCTAGTGGTTGTTTTGATGGGAGAGTTTTTCCTACGCAAGGATGATGGAGAGATTGATCTACGAATATTGCCTCTCATTAAAGGAGTTAAGCTCGAGAAGACACCAGTCCCTACGATTCTTGGTGAGACCATTGTAGATTTGGCAAGGGTTTCCCTTGGTGTTAGTGATTCTTTCTCTGGGACCCCGTTGTTGCTCTGGGTATAAATTTTCTCGTAACCTTTATTTTATTATTTCTATTTTATTCTTTATCTTTTTATTTTTATTATTAGTTTTATTTTATTGCCCAAACTTTTATTTGGATTGCAGTTAAAAGTTTTCAATTTAACAGGCTACTCATTTTTGTTTAGGCCAGGTTTTTAACCTAATGAGCTCTTTTTCTTTTAAGATATGGTTGTAGGAGAAACTGGGTTTATTGGATGGTCCTACTGTGGATATGAGGTGCTATTGTCCACAACAACATTCAAACCAACATTTATCAAGACCTACTGCTATTAAGGCAAAGTGAACTGAATGGTTATCTAACATTATCAATTCTATCATCCATTCAACCTATCCTTGGTGGAGTTGGACTAGCATTACATTAAGTACATATGGAGATTATGTGATCATTCCTACTCTATCATAGTTGGGTCTACCCAAGACATAGTTGGCTTCCTTCCTACTTTTAGTGAAGGGACTTGATAACACTTCCTGGATAAGGTCGAAGGCACCTAAATTGATCGTTACATCTATCATATCTTTCTTATCAAGGCTTTCAACTATGATGATGTTGATTTTAAGGAATGGTTACGTGGCAATTAAAAACATAAGACTTCCAAAATTTCATTGATCATTTATAACAATAATAAGCTTGTGGAAGATGACTTCTTATACTTCATTTTAGTTTAAACAAATGTCTAACAACATTTTCCTTCAATATGCAAATGTATCTCCTTTTGATTTTATACTTACCATGAATCATTACAATTTGCACACCACATATTAATTAAATGCATGATCATTACTTTTAATAATGGCACATCAAATCATTTGATTGCCTTGTTCAATGCCTTTAACTTGTAAGCTCCATGTTCTTCATCCTTACCTCCTTTTTGTAGTTGGCCCTTATCTTGTTATCTTAAAGCAAGCTTCCCTAGTGGCCATTCGCACTCTTTCATCTTTTGCTTTATTTATTTTGTGCCCTAATTTTTACATGAACTACCCTTTTAGGTTATTGACTTAGCGAACTCTTTTTCCTTTTTTTTTTTTTTTGGCATGCCCTAATTTTTGCCTAAGTCACTCTTTTAGGTTTTTGACTTAGCATGCTCATTTTATTATTCTCACATCATCACATGAAGAACTTCTTTATCCTATTCAGGTTTACTAACTAAGAGAATTCATTGTCATCCATGTCTGAGAACTTCATAACACCACTTGAATAGATATGGTTAACCACATAAAAACCTTAACAATTTGACTTGAATTTTCCCCAGTGTCTTAAACTTATAATTGGATCACTTTCAGCACCAGATCACCAACTCTTATTATGCTTGCCTTGACCCTTTCATTGAAAGTACGCACCATCCTAACTTGGTATAACTGGATATGATAAAAATAACTGGATATGATAAAAAGCCTTTAACGTTTTTCCATCTAGCAGAGCTAACTACTCAAACCTACTTCTCACCATTAGTACTTAAAAATTTCTATCTCAACCAATGCCCTTAAAGATTTCAACTCCATCTCAATTTGCAATACCGCTTTTATCCCATTGACTAAGGAATATGACATTCTTGTTGATGTTCTTGATGTGGTTTAGTACTCTCATAATGCAAAAGGCCATTTCCTTGACCAATCCATGTAAGTTTCCACCATTTTGGTAAGGATGTTCTTAACATTCTTATTTATTGCCTTAATTGATCCATTTTTCTGTGATCTATAATGTCAAGACTTATGATGAGTTGCCCCGTACTTCTCTAAGATTACCTTAACCTCAGATTGAAAGTGAACATCATTATTTGTGATGATATGGTGCAACACACCATAGCAGCAAATGAGATTCTTTTCTATAAATTAAGCCATCTACTTTGCCCTAAACTTACCAAAAGACTTAGCTTCCAACCATTTCAAATGTAATCCACAACCACTATAATGTACTTATGCCCCCCTTATAGAAGCCGACATGATCTCTCTAATCACATCAATACCTTAAGCTACAAATGGCCATAATCAAGTCAAGTTCTATAAGGCTAATGGTTAAAGTTGCCACCAACTTAATATTTGTAACAATTTTGGGCAATTCGAGTGCAATCTTCTTCCATAATGGTCAAATAATAACCTATCCTTAGAATTTCCCTTACAAAGTATTTTCCATTCATGTGGGGAGCATAAATCCTTACATGTACCTCTTTCATAACCTTTTTCACTTCCTCTTTTATCAAGCACCTCAAGTGAAATCCATCTCATATTCATTTGTACACCATGCCATCATAAACCATGACCTATGAAGCTAGCCTTTGAATTACATTTCTATCTTTCCTTTCCATCCTTTCTAGTACTCTCCACTTTTTCAAATATTTATGTGCATCATAATAACATGGATGATTGTTTACATACACCTGCATTTTGTCTACAGATACCTACATTACCTTTTATCAAAATAGCATAATGTTATAGACCAAAGTGTAATTAATAGCTTCATTAGCATCTTCTCTAGCCCATCCCAAATAGAGATCAACGTGGCTATGGCATCATTCATTGCATTTTCTTCTCGAGAACAGTAGTGAAATATGACCCTGTGGAAATTTTAGGTTAATCTCTTCAAGTGCTCCAAGTTTGAGCTCAAGTGTTCTTCCTTTAATTCCTACTCATCAGTTACTTGAGAAATAACCAACAATGAGTCCTTGAATACCACAAGCATCCTTATTTTCATTTACATTAAGGATTCCAACTCAAGTGCACAAGCCTCCTACTTTACCATATTATTCGTTACATTGAAATCTAGTTTCATTGCTATGGGAAATAGTTTTCCTTTAGGTCACACCAAAATTACTCCTACACTAGCCCCTTTCTTGTTCACTTCTCCATCAAAATACATTCTCCAACCCTAAGGCTTAATTGCTCCTAGCATTTCATCGCAAAACTAGGGAGTTCAAATTCTCCTTCCATAAATGGTTATTAGGCCAAGTATTCTGCAACTACCCAACCCTTAATCACTTTTTTAGTTACATACTTGATGTCAAATTTGTTAGAAGTATCAGCCATTTTGTGAGTTTTCTAGTTAAGAAAAGGGCCTCGTGCAGATACTTGACTAGCTCAAGTTTTAAAACCACTTCAAAGAGTATGACTAGAAATAGTATCTCACTAGGTCGAGTTTTGAAACCACTTCAATAGAGTATGACTGGAAATAATGTCTCAATTTTTTTGTGGCCCATACTAGTGCTAGGCACGTCATTTGTACCTGATTGGACCTTTCCTTCTAAGGGAGTAATTTCTTATTGAGATAATACATAACATACTCATTCCCTGCTTTATCTTCTAATGCTAACATCATCCTTTTGAAGTTGTCTTTACAGTTAAATATAAAATTAGTGGCTTCCACATTTTCAAGGATTCCAGTACCATCAAATTGGTCAGATACTCTTTTACCTTCTTAAAGTCTTTTTGACGTTGTTTGTCCCATTTCACTAATTGATTTTTTCTTAGCAGTTTAAAGATTAGCTCGTAGATGGGAGTGGGTCTAGCTATGAACCTACTAATGTATTAGAGATAGCTTAGGAAACCCCTAACTTTCTTTTATATCTTTGGCACATGCATATCATAAATGGCCTTTACCTTATCTAGATCCACCTCGATACCCTTTTCAGTTACCACATCTCCTAATAATTTGCCAAATGTGACCCCAATTACACACTTCTCAGGATTCAACCTCTGGTTGTACTAGTCAACTCTCTTTATAAACTTTTCTAAAGCTTTAAAGTGTCCTTCCCTTATCTCAGACTTTACTATCATGTCATCTACATACACTTCTAGTTTTTTATGGATCAAGTCATAGAATAAAGTGGTTGCCATTTATTGGTATGTTGCTTATGCATTCTTCAAACCAAATGGCATCACTTTGTAACAATACATCTCTCACTATATGTTGAAAGTTTTCTTTACCTTATCTATGATTTACATGAGAATTTGATTGTAACTTGAGAATCCATCCATAAGGGAGTACATAATACATGTTGCAGCATTGTCCATAAATAAATCAATATATGTTAAAGGGAAATCATCATTAGGGGCAACCTTGATCAAGTCTCTGTAATCCACGCACATTTTCACTCTCTCATCCTTCTTTAGTACTAGTATGTATTAGCTAATCACTCGAGGTAATCGACTATCTCCAAGAACTTAGCATTCAATCACTTTGACACCATTTCCTTCACCAGTTGGGTCCATTCTAGTTTCATCCTTTTGAGTTTCTATTTCACCATTCTCATATGCGATAAAATCTTGTATTCAATTATGCATCGATGGACCCCTAGCATATCCTTATTGGTCCAAGTGAAGACCCTCTAATATTTCTTGAGCAATTGTTCAAACTTTTTACACTCATTTAGTGTGACATTGCTAGTAATGAGCAAGATTTTTTAATTTTCTTGTGTACCAAGATTAAATATAGTGGCATGCATAAAATTAATATTAAATATGCTTATGAAATAATGTATGTTATACATATTACTATTAGGAAACACATGACACAAGTAAGCAAACTCATCATTCATTACCTTAAAACTATGAAATAAATACTTCATTGTCTTCGAAAAAACTAAATCAAGAAAGGCAGTCTCTATTGGTAGATTGGTAGAAGTCCCTTTGACATGAATCTTCTTTTCTTCTTTGATCTCCTTCGTATCAGTTACCCTAAGAGCAACATCTAGATCACTAACCTATTTAGAACCCACCTCCTTCTCAACTTTTGTTCCAATCATGGTCCTTACAACTTTCTTAAAATTTTGCTCCATCTTATCATCACCCAATTCAATTTTCATAAAGCTTTCCCAAAGTGCCACCCTATGCAACTCAATCAGTTTAACTTCAAATGTTTGACCTTATGTTTCATTACCATCACCCACATCTTCAATGGAACTTATAATCATGTCCTCAATATCTATCAATGTCATTCCCATATACATCACTTTGTTGAATTTGCATAGCCTGTATACCCTTATTCCAGATCCACAAGGGGTGCATCTCGATTTACCATTCTAGATTGGTTTGTTTTTAGATCCTCACCTGTTGTCTAAAAGTACTAGTCTAACAAATACTAATGGTTCTATTCATTAGAGATTTTTCATTTATTGTTCCATGGTCAATTGGAGACCATACAAAATTGCAAATTGATTTGATGCTTAAGTATAATTTATCTCTACGACTTGCTTGCACTTCTTTTTTTTTCTTTTTCTTATCACTCTTCTCATCAGATGAGTCCTAATAATTTAGATAGACTCCTTACCCAACTTACATATAAATGAATGCTTTCTAAGGAGTATCCAAATAATTATCTTCTATATGTTTCTCATCTTCCTTGGTGGTCTCCCTTTCAACCTATCGAACCATCTCTCCTTCTCTTATAAGGAAATTAATCAAAAGGTCATGCAATTTTTTTTTTTAACCTTTCAACCTTTCCACGATAACCAAATCGTATTTTAGTAGTCTAAGTATGAATTTTTAGGAACTCCAACATACCAATTGAGTTCTTTCCTAGCCCTTGTCCTATAAGGATGTTCATATTCTTTATGATACCCATCACTTTTAAATTAAACCACTTATTTGTGAACCTGCAACTTGGAAACCTCTGAGATACAGGACAATTATACTCATTGTTAACATAATATCCCTAACTTTTGGACAGATTATCACTATCTCACCTTTGTAGGAGATCTTAACCTTCTGATACTCTATATGTAACATCCCTATCCCTATTCATTGGCATTATCACATGAATATATTCATTGCATAAATGATATGAAATCACATATGAGCATATGCACTGTATCAAATGATATGAAATCTCACATGAACATAT
>CATIWR010363065.1:0-35958 GCA_949677035.1 Omphalea diandra
CTGATTAAGACCGTATTCTGCTATTGCCTTGTATGCCATATCAGTAGCTCGCCGTATATCATCCAGTGCACCTGTTGAGACACGACCTGAATAGACAACTTCTTCTGCTGCACGTCCTCCAAGAAGAGTAACCAATCGACCACGTAATTCATCAACAAAAAGCAAATATCTATCCTCATTTGTTGGAGGAATATAAGTAAAGCCCAATGCCCCTCCCGACCTTGGTAATATGCTCAACTTCTGATGACATGAACAAGTTATTATTATAGTATATCCATATCATGCGGACAATTATCAAAGGGCAAATCAAGTTCCACTATCTAATATGCCGTGAACTTTAGGGCCTGCAAAGTTCCATATAGCACTTCTGTCACAGCACTTTATTATTCTCATTATTAACAACAAACCAGTTTAAACATCTTCCTATTTTTATGAATGAGAAATATGGTGGAAATCAGATTGTTGTGTTTCAATCTCTGTCACAGTTTGATATTATTAATATGCCATTGCAACTTTGCACCCCAACTTTTCTGCACATCTGAAGAACATGTTAAGCATCCTCCAAAAGTCCAACTGATAACAAAGTACTGTATTAGAAAATTATTATATTTCTTTTGGGGCTCAAGATATTCCCTAGGTAACATATGATGCACTCTTTTGGAAAATCTTCAACAGATGTAGCTCAACTATTCTTAATTTAATCCAAGGTCAAAAACAGAAACTGAAGGAGAGAAGATAGTAAAATTGTTATTGTGATTTTACCTCAACACGCGGTTGCCCAGGAAGAAGATTAGCAACAGCAGTACCGACAACTGCATGACCAACTTCATGATGTGCGACCACAGCCCTCTCACTTCCTTGTAACTTGGCAGTCTTTTTCTCTATGCCCTATTATAAAAAGCAATTTAAGCAATTTAATTCATTTAAATTGTAGTTCCAAAATTTACTCATGATTTTTATCTGTAACTGGAATCTTAGTAATGAGGAAAGGCTTTGTTTCATAGGGAAAGACAAATTCAACAAAAGGACACCAGAGGGATGCTAATCCATGTAAACTATTCACAAGAATAGAAGATGTCTCCTGTACAAGATAATCAATGCACAGATAGAGAAATCCTATACAACATGACAAATTTATCAAGTATAGTTATACCCTTTGTATCCATGGTAACATCATAACAAACTTGTGAAGGAAAAAGCCATCATCTTTGAATGTAGTGAGAGGCAATTTTCTCCCTCAAAAAACTCTCCCACGAGGAAAGAAAGATTATGATATCTAAATGCTTCATCAAATTTTGATTATATATATATATATATATATATATATATATATAATCAAATTCTGAAATCAAGCTTTAAATTGAATACAGGCTTGAGGACCACTAGACACCATTAAAAGTGCAGTTGGATAAGCATTGGGTTTTGTACTACTTAGATTTGAAAACGCTTGGTTAATTCCAACATTTTTCATAATTTGACAAGTAAACAGAATTTCAAGCAATGCATGAGCTAACTTCATTGTGTAGATTTAGTATCATTAAATGACTACTATCTACAATGCTTTACCAACAAAAGTGTTCAGTTAGTTACAGATCAAAAGAGAACAAAACCAAATGAAAAGAAAAACAATTATTTACACAAGAAGATTTTGGAGGTAATGGGAAAGGAAAAACCAATTTTTCATTTCTCATGCCACGTCACACACCAAAACACACACACACACACACATATAATTATGCATCATCAAAAATATCGAAGAATATGTAGTTTTAAATATAATCTTTAAATAGATATTGATAACATATTCCTGGGTTAGCATACAGTAAGAAAATATTAGTAATTTACTTTTTGTTAAGTTTTAGTCTCTCATTTCTTCTTATACTTGCTAGTTAAGGTCAATTATAAACTATGATTGTAACAACATATTCTTCAATCATCATAAAAGTTCTAGAACTCATAAATAAAATAAGGAGAAATCCCTTTTGCAGCCACAAATACATAGCCCCAATACCTTATACAAATAATAATAAGATTAAATATATTACCTTGTAGAAAATTGGACAGCATGTCTCATCATTTGATAACTAAAAAATTTGAATTAAAAATAAATAAATAACTAAATTTAGAAAATATCATATAATTTTTCAAAGATAATTAATAGTGAAATTTTGATTGAAAATATTATTTTTGCTTAGCATAGAATACAGTTGAAATTATATCTATATATATATATAAAGAATTAATCTTTTATAACTAAATTAAAAATAATTCCTTAAACCTTTATCAAATAATAATTGAAGTTGCTTAAAGCATACACAGTAGCTAGTTAGTACCCTACTACTTGAAGATCACAATCCACTTTGAAATATACAAAAATCTCTTTATTTTTTTTTTATTGTATTTCACAGTAACAATTATTGAATTCTTTTATTTCAATTGAAAAGTAAAGAAACTAAAGTGGTTATACCATGTTACAAAGAATAGACCACAAGATGACAATATACATATAAGGAGAAAAAGAAAAAAAGAAAGATTTAAAAGTACATAAAAATGGATTACTTGTATTGAAAGGATGCCCCACAAATTATATATTTATAAATTCTATATAACCAGATTTAAGTGTATTGTACGAAATATTAAAAAAAAAAATGATACTATTCTAAATATTTATAAACTTCCACTCAAGTACACAAAAAAAAAGTATACAAAATATGCATTGACAATTTGTGTGATGCACACTGCTCATTACAACCAGTACTGCACACATGCTAATATCACTAGAGATTTAGCCCCACTAGGGGCAAGGGAGTCATTGGACCTTTTGGATTTTTTAAAAATCAAGGTATAATAGTAATTTCAAAAAATCCTTATAGGACCATAGTTCATTTTAGTCCTTCAACTTGAAATTAACCTTTTTTTGGTAAATATACAATACATATTTACAATATGAGCCTAAATAAATCCAATTTTGACCCAAAATAATTGAAAATTATTTTTTATTTCTAAAATCGTTTTAAATAACAAAATATTAACAATTTTATAAAAAAATTATAAAAAAAATGTGAATTGAATCTATTTACATCATCTCTACCATGGCCGATAAAACAATTTTAAATCTGTATTTGCCATGAACCCTTACTTTCTAAATTTACCAATATTTCCTCCACAAAAATTATGCAACAAATTTTTTTCTCAAAAAAAAAAAAAAGAAGCTAAAGATACATGATTTTTTTTCAATTCATATATTTTAAAATTTTTAATTAATTCGAAATATAAAAGGAGGAAAGTTGCATTGGAGCATGATTTAGATTCAAATTATTATACTAGAATTTATTGGACCCAAAATTTCTGCATCGTCATTAGATATCACAGACCCCTTTATCAAATCAATTTCAAATTAATATGGCACATAACATGACAAACAATGAAAAAAGATTTAATTTATAACCACAAAAATAATGTAACTTGTTAAAAAATCCAAATCCCAATGTATTTGGATATTTTTCTACTTAAATTATTCCCCATTCCTTTTACAACTTGGAATATAATCTTTTGATCCATTTTAATCAGTTAAATAATTAAGTCTTGATTAATTATTTCAACGAAAAATAAGATCAAAACAAAAAAAAATGCTTGAAAAAAAAAATACCAAAAAAGGGTAAAAGTTCACAACCCAATACTGAGGCATAACATTCAAGTATCGAAGGTCCAAACAAATGCAAGAATACACTTGCACAATAGCATTAACAACAAGCACCAATTACATTGGCCAAAATATGAAGAAAAGAGTACTCAAATAAAGATGAAAAAGGATCAATAACTACGACAATCATATTCAACATAATTAATGAGATAAGAGAACTCCACCTTCAAAGCAAACAGCTTCCAAATTCACCATGAATATTTGATGATTAATTTCCCATTATTGTTTGGATTACTTGTATAATATATATATATATATATATATATATATATATATATATATATATATATATATATATATTCAACTCAATGAGAACTTCTCTGATTTTTCTCCAATCAATAAAATTAAAATATTTTCTGCAGAAGATTTTACAAGACCACACTTCGAATAATCAAACATTAACACTGTCCAAATTAAGTCATCAACATGAATTAAACTAACCCATAAGAAAGAGAATATAAAAGCGTTCATGGAATTCTCAAAACATATAAATAGAATTTATGAACTGGAACAAATCTGAAAGCTGAAAACAAAAGCAAAAAGTAATAATTGAATGACAATGGCAATAGTAAAAAAAAAAAAAAATTTCAAATCATACATGAGATTGATACTTGAAACCTATGTTACTTCGATTGCTCATTTTTGCAAAGGTACCCGTGTCCATAGGGATACGGACAAGGGTACGGGATCCTTCTTGGATCCTTCAATCTAAAAACGGATCCTTCAAATTGTCATTTCTTTTCTTTCCTTTTTTTTTTTTGGTTTTTAACATTTTCAATACATAATTTTGAATATCTTTAATTGGATAAAGTTTTAACATTATCTACTTGTCAATCACTCTCATATTTATAATTGTAATTAGATAAAAAAAATTACTACTTATCAATTTTCAAATAGAATTTAGAATTTCTTTTAACAATATTTAATTATAATTGGTCATCTCTTTTTGAATTGATTGTTTTTTTTAATCAATTTTTGAGAGTAATTATCATGATAATGTAAATGCAATGTACAACACTTGTTATTTGATTTAATTAAACGGTGTTTATTACTTTCAATTTAATTGAAATTCTTTTAATACTATTTAATTGCAATTGGTTAATTTTTTTATCATGAATTGAAGTGAAATGAAGTATTGCAATTTTATTTTTATTTAGCAATTAAATGTTCTAATTTGATTAATTTTTTAAGTTAAATTATTACATATGAAATATTTGAATTTTTTATAAGTGTATGTCTAGACATATTCCCGTATCTGTTTCCTGATTTTGAATCTTTTTTAGTCGTATCCATGTATCATAAATTTTAGAAAGTGAGAGGTAGGACTCTCAGATATGTACTCGTATCGGATATCTTTCCCGATTTCAAGTAACATAACTTGAAATTAATTATACTATTGATTGCTTGAAAGTAATATTAGGACTTCTTTCAACATCTAATAGCTAAAAAATCAATGGATACACTATAAGAAATGAATTCATAGAAAAAATTGTCCTTATAAAGGAACATTAAAAGGATTTCACAATCCAAATTGGAAAAAGATTTATAAGAGGTATTAATTCAACCAATATCCTGAAGCGATGTGATTAAAAGCGCAAGAAGCACTCAACCAGAATGCAAATGGGGTCCATCACTTGTAACACCTCCAGGCAAGGCACCTTTTGTAAGGTGCATGTTTTGTGTACTTCAATGAAGGCTTTCTCTAAAGCGCAAAGCAGAAAGCGCTTGCTATGTTAGAATAGTCGTAATCAGTCATAATCAATCCTAGCTAATTCAGTCTTCTTGTTTAGTTGGTGTCCTACTTCCACATCCTGCTTCTACCCCTTTTCCCCACCTCACTTATTTTGCCTCACATCACATTAAGTTTTTTTTATTTTTTATTTTTTCCATATTCTACTCCACTTCTTTCCTGCAACACATCCATCATTATCTCTTGTTCTTGATCTTTTATCTATTTTTATTCCCATTTGTTTATTTATTTATTTTTTTACTCGTATTCAACTTTTAAATCCAGTTACAATTAATATCCATTTATTCTCTTCTTTAATCCATTTTTTTGCCTTTAATTTTATTAATTAATTATTTAAAGATTTGCCCCTTGCTTCAGTAAAGTGAGCACTTATTTTGCATTTTGCACTTAAGGCAATGGGCAAACATATTACTGTGAGGGCACCTTTCGCTATTGACTACCTTGTCTTGAAGTCCTTTTGTGTCAATGCACTTTTTTTTTTTTATTCTTTTCTGTATAGATAATGCAAGCTTTGATGAATTGACCCAAACTTGTACTATTGAAATCAGGTGATGCAGCATGTATATTGGAGTTGGAGATCATAATATATTTTCTTTTCTTTAAAAAAATAAAATGAGCTTCCAAATTCAAAACCATATCACATTCAAATCAATTTTTTAATAGGTTCTACTGGACCACACTTCGGATAATCAAAAGGTTAATACTCCAAGTCTCCAACTTATGCTGTCGATATGAATTAAAATAACCAATAAGAAAGAGAATATAATAACATTCATGGAATTCTAAAAAATATAAAAATTGAACTTATGAACCAGAACAAATCTGAAAGCCTAAAAACAAAAGCAAAAAGTAATAATTAACTAACAATAACAATATTAAAATAGAAAAAGAAAATTTCAATTCATATTTGAGATTGATTACTTCAAATTAATTATATTCTTCGATTGATTGCTTGAAAGTAAAATTAGAACTTCTTTTAATATTTAATAAAAAAAAAAGATTAGATCATAGTTGTTAAAAGCGCGCCGAGGCGCAAGGCGCACTAGACTTCAGCCTTTGCGTCTTAGAAAGCCAAAAGCGGGCACTGTCACAAAGGCGCGCATCTTGGTGCGCCTTGAGCCTCAGGAGAGGCGCCCTAAAAGCGCGCCTTTGTAGCAATTTGTGCTTTTTTTTGTTTTGTTTCATGTCTGAATAAATTTGAACTATTGATTTAAAATTAAAAAGCTCTTTTAGTAAACCTTACCACAACTGATTATTTCAAGAAAAGACAAAAGAAAAGCAATAATAAGGCTTGCTCCAGCAATAGAAAAGAAAAAAAAAAAACAGAAGATTAGGCCAAGAAAAGAGATCTGCTCCAGCCAAAAAACAAATAGAAGAAGAAGAAGAAGAAATTCTGCAGAAAAAACAGAAGAAAGAAGAAGAAGAAAGAAAGAAGAGGAAGAAGGAATAATCTGCTCTTGCGTGTTCAGGATTTCAATTCTTTAGTAAACGTAGGAGACTTCTGTGTTTAGACTTTGAAACTTTTATTAAGTTTTTTTTTTCTTTGTGTGTGTTTTTCTTTTGTTATTACTTAATGTGTATTGAATATTAATAGCTATAATATTATATCACCTTACTAGTAGTTTAATGATAAAATTTATAATTTTTTTAAATTTTTTTATTTTTGTGCCTCATGTCACTCAAGCTCAAGCGTGCCTATACCTTGCACCTAGGCTCCATAACCCATTAGCGCCTTGGTGCGTCTTACGCCTTTAATAACTATAAATTAGACTATAATAAATAAATTCATAGAAAAATTTTGTTTTTATAAAGGAACATTAAAAAGATTTCACAATCCAAATTGGAAAAAGATTTATAGGAAGTATAAATTCAGCCAATATCTTGAAGTCCTTTTGTGTCAAAATATGTTTTTTTTTTTTTTAAAAAAAAATTCTTTTTCATATAGATAACGCATGCTTTGATGGTTGAAACCCAAACTTACATTATTGAAATCGTCTGATGCAGGATATCTATTAAAGCTAGAGAGCATAATCACATTTAAAACAATTTTTTAATCCCCAAATTAACCTTTGAATTAGTAACATTTTTTTCTACTAAAAGAATTCTACCTCCCATTTGTGCTTTTATATAGACTAGTTACCACATGAGTTGCACGTGAATTTTATTTTCTAAACTCACGATTTCTATTTGAATATTATCTTTGGTCAAACTTCATTAAAAGTATATAATTGATTATAATATATGAAATGCTTAAAGAAATAGAATCAGTAATAATATAATCTAAGAATAATAAAAAAATCTAACCATATTTGCAAGATTTATAGTATCAAACCATTATATATATATATATATATATATATATATATATATATAGTGTCAACTAAAAACAATCATAAATCAATTTATTCTTTTTGAACATCATTTTTGAGTTCAATTCATATATATGAAAGAATAAAAGAATTAAATCATAAAAAACTAATTTAACAAGATATAAGTTTAAAAATAAGAATATTGAAATTCACATATATAATCACATAAAATAAAATAAAATTCATAAAACCAAAAAGAAATTATGCCTCCTACCTAGCTACAAAAGAGCTAAAAAAATCTTTAAAAAAATGATAAGATCTGTTGTCAACAATTTAACATAAAATATGAAGATTGTTGGATTTGATGCATCTTTTGCTGTCAAATTTAGCAAATAACAATTGATTTAGTCGTGTTTGAATGTTTCAAGTTTTTGAATTTCAGTTTGGATGTTATTTAGCTAATTCACAGGGATATTTTTTATTTGTTTGTTGGTTCTCATGTATAAATAGCAGCTTATCAATAAAAGAAATTGGTTTTATCCCCCACAAAATTTTTTGAGTTTTTTTTTTTACCCCCCTAAAAACCAACAAAGATATTAGTTATAATCGTTCTAATTAAAATAAAAAATCAAAATAAATTTGTTATTGCAGCAGAAAGGATGAGTATTTTAAAACTTATAAAATGTTTAGAGAAACATAAATATTCATATAAAAATTCAAAAAGAATTAATATGACTAATTTGTCTAGTTAGTTCATTAACCAACAACTATATTAAAAAAAACTACACAAAATTTCTCAAATAAATATTGATGTATATTGGTACGAGTACATAAACTCAGAAAGGATTAGAACACTAATGTCATCGTCTTCTAACCAACGAATAGAAAAAAAAAAATTTGTTATCTGAGAGGGGAAAAGCACTAGCTAAGGTATGAGTATATAAATCCAAAAAGGATTATAACACTAAAGTCATCGTCTTCTAACCAACGAATAGAAAAAAAAATGTTATATGAGAGGGGAAAAGCCCTAGCTAAGCCGAATCTCTACGAGAAAAAAGAAATACCAGAATAATCCTAAAGCAATAAACTTAGAATACCGAAAAGAGGATGCCTTAGAACATTACTAACCAAAAGAAAGACTCAATGCTAGATTGCCAATCAATCTGCTGTTATGTTCGCTTCCCTGTGAATATGATAAACCTTAATAATCCATTCTCAATGTAACAAACTTCTAATCGCTCTAATCGGTGATAATTGGGCATTAGCTGAGCCTTGACCCCATGTAACCATGTGTGAAATATTTATAATTAGAAATAATTTATGACCTAACAACTATATATAAAAATTAAGAATAATCACACATGTTTTTTAGAACAAAGACTAATAACTTTTAAGGATTGACTAATTATATTTAGAATGTTGTTTGAGCTCATACAATTTGTTATTAATGAATGGACACAAATAACATAAATTTTTATTCCATGGACACTTGAAATTTTAACATAAAAATATTGATATAATTTTTGAAAAAACACAAACAGAAATAGAGAGAAAGTGCTTAAATTATTTTTGTTAGATTCTTGTTCTTATTTTATTAAGAATTTCTTATTATTATAGACATTAAATTCAACTATATCAACTTGAGTTTTGATTAGTTCTAATTCAACACACGACTGTGCAATCCAATCTTCTCATTTTAAAAAAAAAAATTTTGTTACTTTCATCTTATTTTATTCTACTCATTTCAGATGTAATTTCTAAAACTTTTTTGTTTTTTTATAATTACCACACTTATAAACTATGGAAATTTATATAAATAAAGGTAATAAGATATGTTGGATTCATATTGTCTCCCTGTTTAAATAAGAAAAAGCGCATTTAAATATGTGTTTTTAATAATTTAAGGTAAATAGTTTTAAGAACACAAAATTAATTTTATGAATTGATTGGTGTAATTACAGGTACAAGACATGAATCTTTCAAATAAACGATCTTAGAGTTCAAATTTTCAATAATGTAAATTTTTATTATTAAAAAAAATAATGTTAATGTTGATGTTCTATTATAATTCATTACAAGAATAGCATATTAATTTTGATGTTCTATTATAATTCACTAAAAGAATAGCATATTAATTTTGATGTTCTATTATAATTCACTGAAAGAATAGCATAAAATAACAATCTTTTTTCTTTTTTGTGATCCTCCTTGATGTTAAATTTATAAAGTATTATATTATACTCATATGAAGTCATTCGTGTGCTGTTTTTTTTTTTTTTTTTTTTTGACTATGTTATTACATATAGGGGCAATGGAGCTATAATTTCAAAATTGAATTATTTGCTACAGAAATTAGAATGCATAAATTTTGACACTACTTGCATAATGTCTGCATCAAAATAAATATTGAGAAAGCCTTACTTATCCGACCATGTCCATAGGTGACAATTTGTTAAAAAATGATGCATTATGAGTTGGAGTTGAACTCAATTTCTAACTTATCCTATGTAAAATAAAAAAATATATATGTACATTAAAAAAAGAGAGAGTTAACAGTACAGTCTTTATACCTAAATTAATCTTCAAATTAAGGATGTTTAATTTAAAAGTTTTACCTATCCATGCACACGCATATGTGTGTAGAGAGAGAGAGAGAGAGAGAGAGAGAGAGAGAGAGAGAAGAGAGAAAGAGACATACAGCAATTGCCCGCTCAACTGCATGAATGAAATCAATTTTCTCCACAACTACTTTGTTTTTCCTTCCAGCCAATAAAGCAGCTTCATTTACCAGATTTGCAAGATCAGCCCTGTAGAATATAAAATGGAAAGAATAATTCCTTAATATGATGGCTCAACTACAGGACAAGAAATCTATGGATCAGAAGTCAAATTACCCAGTAAAACCAGTGGTCATAGAAGCAATGTCATTAAGGTCAACATTCTCTCCAAGAGGAAGTTCTTTCTTTGAAACATGAACTTTTAAAATGGCTTCTCTTCCATTCCTATCAGGTGTTTCCACCTAAAGACATGCAAAACAAATTTCTGAGCTCTCTATTATATGGAACTAGCTTATGGGCCAATTCTTGACATTTTAAAATGTGATTAAGCTAAAGTACAAACCATAACCACACGGTCAAATCTTCCTGGCCGGCGAAGAGCAGGATCTAAGACATCTGATCTATTTGTTGCACCAAGAACAATCACAGCAGAGTTGCTATCAAATCCATCCATTTCCTGCGATGATATTTCAAACGATTTAAGTTCCATAATCCATATTGATATAGCTCTGACATTTCAAAAATTAAAAGACTAAGGAAAACTGAGTTTACAGTAAGCAATTGGTTCAACGTCTGCTCTCGTTCATCATTGCTAACAATGCGAAATTTTCCATCACGACTTTTTGCCACAGCATCTATCTGCAAAAAATGAAAAAAAAAAAAAATGAGAGAAGCCCTGGCATTGAACATGGCTATCTAACTCAGTGCCAATTCCTGTCATGTTACCTCATCAATAAATATTATTGATGGTGCCTCCTTCTTTGCCCGGGCAAATAGATCTCTCACACGGGAAGCACCCATGCCAACATACAACTCTACAAATTCACTTGCAGAACAACTAATAAAAGGCACTTCTGCTTCTCCAGCAACAGCCTTTGCAAGAAGAGTCTTACCAGTCCCAGGAAGACCAACCTGCAATATACAACAAATGATATTTACATCCAAATTTTGGCCTTTTATCTATTGGACAGATTCTAGTAAAGCACCATACAATCTTTCAACACAAATTGGAGTACATGCAGATGACTAAAACCAAGCAATCAGATAAGAAATAATATAAGCAAATGAATATCTTGTAGTACTACAGCATAACTGTAATCATTGTATGAATCTAATGTGCATAAGTAAACTGTGAAGAATGGAAAATATGTGTGTGCGCGTGTGTGTTTAGCATTGAATTGATATTTCTGGCTATTAATTGCCTGTTGTCAACATGTCAAAATGATTTTCCACAAACAGGATCTTCAGAAATAAAATATTGTAGCTAAACTCAGTATGCTTACCAAGAGAACACCTCGAGGAGGGCGAGCACCAAGTCTTATATACCTGTCTGGATTCCTGAGAAATTCCTGGAGTAGGAACAATTTGAGACATCATCTAGGATGCAATCATCCATTAGGAGTAACAAATAAAGTTAAGTATACCATACCACAATCTCTTCCAGCTCTTCTTTAGCTTCATCCACACCAGCAACATCAGCAAAAGTAATTGTCTCCCCTTGCTCTGACACTTTTGCACTGCCAGAACCCCCAGACTTGCGATGCCTAATTTGACCAGCTGTATGCTGTAGAACAGGCATGCATCAATTCAGAACCTAGCATTTTTCAACTTTAAACCTTACTCAACTGCATTAGCTTCAAGGAAAAGCAAAAGAAATAGTAGTTTGCACCTGAGAAAAGCTAACAGGGAATCGATGAAGAAGCCCTGCAAGCACAGCCACATAGAACAAAGCTATCTGTGCAGAATACAGGGATAGATATAAAATTGCATATGAAGTACAAACTCCAGAACAACACAGAACATAGTTTTTAAAAATAGGAAGCCTTTCATTTGTCTATCATTATGCAAAATAGTTTCATATTTTCTATGGAAATCGAGCCTGAAGTCTATTTATGATTCATTATTAACCTATTTATCACCTTTAATTCTTGAAAACCTGAGAGGTGCACTTGGTAAATTCAGTTAAATATAATATTCAATGTGTCTTTTTGATTCTGAAACAATGTTCATAGAATAAATGACTTTACATGTATGTGTGCACATGAGAGAGAGAGAGAGAAAGAGAGAGATACATATGGAGCAAAGGGAAAGTCATGAAAGGAAACAGTGGCAGATCATACTAACAATACAACAAAATTGACCACAGAAATGGCCAATGCGTTGTCATCCAGGAGGTTGCAAAATTCCGAATCCAATGGGATAATCCGGTTAAATATATGATTTCAAATGCTATGATCAACAATGATGAGCAACCAATCATTTAGGGATTATCTAACCAGACTAATACCTCCTAAGCAAACAAGGTACTCCATGTTGAAATTACAGTATTTTCTTGATCACCTTGGTAGTCTACTCAATTATCCAATTCAAACCTTCAATTACTAGCCTACAATAAAAGCAATTTAGTAATCCATCTAAACTTACCAACACAGAGTTCAAGGATCCACCAGACCGCTTATCAGGGGATCCAAACTCCACCTGATTCTCAAGCATTTTCTCATATGGAGTCTTGATATCACTCGGCCTAGTAGTGGTATACACAATCCTCTTCGCAGTCGGTGCCACACTCATCAGTAAAGACTCCGACTCCTGAAACTTGCTTCTACCACCAATCACTTCCCCATACTCCTGATTACCACTAACCCCATCATTTTTCAACTTAAACATAATATGCACCCCATCAACCTCCACTTTCTGCACTTGATCACTATTAATCTTGGTCAAAAAGTCACTATACGGCACACTGATAAAAGTAGCCGGTTGCCTTGGGTCTGACCCGGGCAAAGGAATCCCGGGGCGGAGCAACCGCATAACGAACATAACAATCCCTAATTGCAAAAGTAAAACACCAATTTCTTGCACTTGAATCAAGGGTTGCCATTTCCAGCTCTTTTGTTTCTTCGACCACCATGACCACGACCATTGACTCTTCCCGCCTTGCTTCTCTCTCCCCTGCTGCTTATTCGGCGACGTATTATTACTACTCACCTTCTGCCCTTCGGCCTCGCTCGCTTTGTCGCTCGAATTCGCCGTCGAATTGCTGTCTTGACAGTTGGCTAAAATTCTGTAATCTCGGGTCCGTACAAAACTAGCTCCCTTTACACCGCTCAAAACGCCACCGGTTAAGGGCCTGGAAGAGAATACGGAAGGAAACGACGTCGAATTGGGGATAAAACGGTACGGATTATTGTGGTGGAGGAAAACCCTAGACCGGACATGAGGAGAGTAGTGGAATTTGGTGGGCGTTGTTGGACTTATTAGCGTTTCAATCATCGATGACATGATCTCTGTAACAAACTCTACGCTATTATATACATGAAATCAGAAATTTAAAATATTGTGATGTTTATTTTATATATCTATATGTTGGTGTTATTAGCGCTCTGCGTCAGAGAATTTTGAGGACGGAGACGATGTAAGAGTGGAGATTCTGGTCGCCCTTGGATTTGAATACAAGAATGGATGATGGCTTGCTTTTAACCGTCGGCTTGGCGTTCTAGGATTTGTATTGGGTTTGTTATGGTTATCAGTTGTTCGATGGCCTAATTTTACACATGGCCCCTAAAGTTATATTTAATAATACTAATGTGTTTCAGATTTCATTTATAACCATAAAGTTGCATGAACTTTAATTTTTTACTCATTAAAGTTTCTATTGTCGATAAAAAAATTATTATATTTAGTGTGTATGATCACTTATACATTTATTCAATTATACAATACAATATAAAATAATTATTTATAATTATCTAATAAATTATTATTATATTTTTTAAGTATAAAGACATTTATATATTCATTTAACATAGATCTAATTATCTTGTTAATGAATGTATACATTAAGGTAGTACGCTATTAAGGTTTCTTGGCAATATGGATTAATATTATGCACAATTCTAATATAATAAAACATGATTGTTGAAAAGAGTTTTTTTCATATTTTTTTTTATAAAATTGTCATTTTATAACATTGAAGTTTGTGCATTGTAACATCAAAATAAAATTTCTCTTATTTCTCATTTTAATTTTATCTCATCTTCTCTAATTAATTCTAATTTAAATTTTTATAGCATCAGTCTTATTTTTTTTTATCTTACTTTATAAATGATGACAATGGTAGCTTATTGTTTCTAATTAATTCAAAATTTTTTAATTGATTTTAATTCAATTGTTTCTTTTATCATAAAATGATTAAAAAATTATCTTCTTGATCTTATAAATGATACTAATTTTTTATTTTCCCTATAGTATGATATTATATAATATCTTAATATCTAATTATTTATTTATATTTTTTTATAATTGTCATTTCTTTTATCTATTTTAATCAATACAGAGTAAATGTAGTCCAAGAGAGTAATACTGCATCAAAAATATATATTTCTTTTTAACAAAATTTAAATTTCAAAATTCAAATTTTAAATTTTGATAAAAGAAAGTTTTGATACTGATCCTATTTGAGATTATAACAATATCAAAGTTTTAAATTGTAAGATTTAATGAACAAGAATTGAAGTGAAAAAAATCTAAGTGAAAGGTTAATTAAGTGTAAATATACTTAAAAAATGAAAATATCAATATAAAAATATATATTATTAATTTCATTCTTATAATTAATTTAAATAATTATATATAATATAGTCACATATCATTATTTTATGTTATGTAATAGAAATTGTCCTATGAAAAAATTAAATATAAAATTAATAATTAAATTTTATATAAAAATTTTTAAATAGAAAATTAAATAACCTAAATATTAAAATTCTAAATAAGAAAATAAGATTATATAATAAAAAATTTTCTAAACAAAAAATTTTAAAAAATAAATGATAAAAATTTTAAACAATTTATAAATAGAAAATTAGAAAGCCTAAAAAGTAAAATTTTATTTAAACAAAAAACTAAAATTTGAACTAATATATTTATCATTCAAAATTTTGAGTATATAAGAGTTAGTGACAGTATAAGATATCAATGTGAATTATTTGTCTATATTAAATATTTGTAAAACTGTATTGCATAAAATTAAAAATATGAATTAATATATAATATTTTATTATAATTCTCTCTCTTCCACACGCACGCGCGCGTGCGCGCGCGCGCGCACACACACACACACACACATATATATATATATATATATATATATATATATATAATTAGAAAATTTAAGAAATTTATTTTACTTGTTTGATAATAACTTTTTTATAATAATAATAATTAATCATTTTAATTAATTATTAATTTAATAGCAATAAAATATTAAATTTATTATTACAATCAACTCACGTAGATGTGTAGGTTTACAACTAGTATTATTAATTTCAATTCTATAATTAATTTTAAAAATTTAATTGTCATTTGTCAAATTATTGTATATAACACAGTCACATATTATTGTTTTATATTATATGATAGAAAACTAGCATATCAAAAAAATTGTAAATAAAAATTAAAAAATTAATTGCTATATACAAAAGACCTTTTAAATAAAAAATTTAAATAGTAAAAATTTTAAACAAAAAAATTAGAAATCATATGATAACAAATTTCTAAATAGGAAATTAGAAAATTCTAAAAACAAAAAATTATAAAACAACTTCGCAATAAAAAATTAAAAAAGCCTAAAAAGCAATAATTTAAAAGGAAATTAAGATTAAAATTAATTTTATTAACTGTTCGAAATTCCACGTATATAAAAGCTAATGACATTGTTAAAAATTATTTTGTTTAAATTTAACAAAATTTCTCTTAAAATTATGTTACATAATATTAAAGATATAAATTAATAGATAATCATTTATTATAATTATTCAATATATGTACATATAATTTATAATTGTCTATTAGTTTTCTTTTTTATTATAAAAATACTTAATATTATTTGTTTAATTAATTGATTATCATAAATTATTTTATTCAAATTTAATAAATTTTCTCTTCAAATTGTATCATATTGGTTTGAAAATATGAATTGATAGACAAACTTTTATTATATTATTTTTATACATAACTTATACATTTTAAGAAATTTATTTTATTATTTTATTTATTTGACAATAACTTTAATTAACTGATAATTAATTAATTAATTAAAATATTAAATTTATTTAAAATTTATTATTATAATCATCTAATGTAACGTAGGAGTTTACAACTAGTGGTGATTTTATGAATGTTGAAGAAATCAATTTTAATGGATTTTTTGTTATAAAATATTGTTTAGGTATCTCAGGGTTAGTTAAAAATAAGTATAGGGTCATGTCTGAAATTAACCTGTTGTTAGAGCTAGGGAGGATTGGGTGCGGTGATGTACATAGTTGAGGATGTGAAGTAGACACGTGTGCGTAAAATTGTAGGAGTAAGGAGGGGGGCTTAGCGCGAGAATCGCCACATGTTTGGAGGGAGAAGACGACAAACATTTGAATTTTTGTTGGGCTCAGCTTGTGGATTAAATGAAGCCCATTTTTTGTCCGTATTCTGCTGGTCTGTAGTAGTCCATTTTTCTAAATCTCTCATTCAACGCTCATTTCACTTATTTGTTGAATCACACGTTTTTTTATTTTTTCTAATAAGCTTACCAAAAAAAAAATTTAAATCTCAGATTTCACGTGGATCAAATCTCCCTCCTTAATAGTTATGGAAAAACAATTGAGAGCTGAAATCTCACGTTGATAATATTTCTTTTTTTTTTTTTGGGTTGATTAAATTTAAAAAATTAGTTAAGATATAAAATTATATCAATACAGACTAGCAATAAAGCTAAGAATATTCTTTAAAAAAAAAAAAAAAAAACAAGAGCAAACCAAAACTATTTGTGAGCCGTCGTTATAAGAACATCATACGAAATCGCGTTTGCACTACATTAGCGATCCAATTTTTATGCTGGAAAATCCTTCTATTCTTAGCCATTCAAAGGTGATAGAGAGTTGCAGCAAAAGTGATTTTTCTAACTCAACTAATGTTTCTACATTTATTTATAACATAATTGCAAAAAGGAACATAAAAGATCAGAATTAGTGTCATATCGTGTCTAATTTTATCATACCGAGACATGTGTATAATATAAAATATTTAATTTAAATACAACTCATTTAATTAATCATGTCAAAATCTTCAATTTTAATAAGACATATTTATGAAATAGATTATACAATATGATCCACATACTCCAATTACTTAATCATATCATAATGGATATTAGCATATCATAAAATACGACAACACATCTTTAACCTAAAAACATGTAGAAAAATTAAAAAATATTTAGTTTTTAACTAAAAATATTTATATATTGAAAAAATATAAAATTGAAATTGAAACCCCAAATAAATATAAGGTGAGATTAAAAGATATTTTCTTAAATATAAATATATTTGTTTAAATCATATTTAAATGTGTATATTTATATCGTGTATTATATATTAACTTATTAACATGATTATATAATCATATTTAATCATGTTTATTATAGGTTAGACGGATTAATTTATTTAAATCTACTTTTTTATCGTATCATAAACAATTGACCCTTTTATGACCTAAATTATTTATACTAAATCCAAACTTATTTAATTATGTATTATTTCGTGTCATTTTATCTGCCATATCAAAAATTGTTAGCTTAATAAATACAATAGATTCTTCTTTAAAAGGAAAATCATAAATACAATATATTTTTGTTTTTAATGTATGCTGCTACAATGGTACTTATAATAAAAATATTTTCAAGTCAGCTTACATATCAATTGAAATAAAGTTTCTTTTTAGATAATTTTAAATATATATTTTCTATATTAGTTTGATATATTTAAAAATGTTTAATATCCCTAAGATCTATTTTTTAAATTTTAATTCAAAAATTAGATCTGTCTTTTAAAATTTAATTCAAAAATTAAGTATCTATTTGATTTGACATTTACTTATTGACATTCAACAATTGAGCATTCAAATATTAGAAATTTTTTTTGGTAAATATCAGTATTCAACGTTTAAATTTAAAATATGCATTCAATATTTTAAAAAAATATAATTGAATGTTGAAAATTAATTCTTTTAGCATTGGAAAATATAAAAATTGATGTTTAGATCTTTTTTCTAATATTAAGCTTATATTTTATTTACCATTATATAAATATATATTGCATATAAAAATAATTAATTTTTTTTGTCATTTTACAATGTAGTGGCAAATTCAATCACTACATTTGTCAAACACTTTATATTTATTACTTATAGCTAATTGTTGATCACTAACCATTGACCGTCACCGCTAACTAAATAGACTCTAAAGTAAAAATAAAATATTTAACCACTTCAACTAATTTTTATTTTTGATTATGAAATACTTGATATTATTTATTTGCTTGATTATTAGAAATTATTTTGTTAATGTTTAATAAAATTTCTATTGAAATTGTATTACATAAAATTAAAAATATAAATCAATAAATAATTTTTTTATTATAAATAACTTTATACATAATTAAGTTTGAGAAATTTAGTTTATTATTTTATTTACTTGATAATATCTTTTTTATACAATAATAATTAAATTTTAATTATTTTATTTATAGATTACTTTTAATTATTTAACTATTTAACTAATAATTTAATAAAAAAAATATTAAATTTATTTAAAAATTATTATTATAATCATATTGCACAATGTATGAATTTATTATTAATTTTGAGTACATAAAGATTAACATTTGTCAAACAATTGTGTATAACATAACTATATATCATTATTTTATATTATATTATAGAAAACTTTCATATCAAAAAAATTTAAATAAAAAAATTAATTATCATGTATGAAAGATCTAAATAGAAATTTTAAAAAATATAAAGAGTGAAAATTCTAAATAGAAAGTTAAAATCATATAACAAAAATTTTTTGAATAAGAAATTCTAAATAAAAAGTTAATATTTAGATTAATTATATTAATTATTTAAAATCCTGAGTATATAAAGATTAATAGCAATATAATAAATTGTCAGAAATTACTTCATTTGAGTTTAACGAATTTTCTCTTAAAACTATACTACACAAGATTGAAATTATAAGTTAAACAATCCTTTATTATAATAATTTCACATATGTATATATAATTTATATTATCTGTTAGTTTTGTTTTTTATTATGAAAAAGTTAATATTGTTTGTTTGATTGACTATTATGATTTTATTTATTCGAATTTAATAAATTTTTTTTGAAATGGTGTCATATAAAATTAAAAATGTGAATTAATATATAATATTTTATTACATTTATAAATAATTACAAATTTTAAGAAATTTATTTTATTGCGTTCTTTACTTGACAATACCTTTAATTAATTATTCAATAATTATCTAATTATTTAATAAAAATAAAATATTAAATTAATTTAAAATTTTATTATTATAATAATCCTGCATAACGTGTGGTTTGTGACTAATTTTCATAATAATACCTAAAACTTGATTTTTCCCCCTCAAGTTGAACGCATAATACACGTAGCTCAAATCTTAATTATAGGTGATTGATACTCGTATAAATTATTATAAAATTAGAATTATAACATTGGTTTATTAATTAAACTTAATGAAAAAATTATAGTATAATACACTTAGATAGCAAGTTAACAAATAACAAAAGATTATTTGCATCCATTTTTGTTAAATGTTTTTGTATATTGTACATTTTATTACTTTTCAAAAAAAATTTCAAAAAAAAAAAAAAATCTTCTGCAACCGCTAAGATACATATGTTCTATTTTGTCACATTCATAAAAATAGTAAGTGTAAATCCTAAAGAAAAGGATCGCACATAGCTCTCAACCAAACAAAAGACTTCTAAAAATGAAACTCCATTATCCATTGCTATTGTAGCAAATAAGATATTTTGGTTGGTTATCATTCTCTATTAGATTGCCATCTCTTGTCATCCTCATTTACCTTTTTTTGAAGTCATAAAATTATCTAACCTGCAGATTGTTATATTATCCCATTTTTTCGCGATTGTTATTATAAAATGTGTTAATGAATTTAAACCAATACAGATTTTTTCAATTTTTTTTTTCTAAAAAATGGGTATTGATGCAAAGGATGTTCAGGTTTTTATGTGGAGAATTCTTAAATTTTCCATCTACATTTGCTCTAAATTTGTAGAAAAGCATCCATTTATTTCAAGTGTATTATTATTATTGTTTGTTCTATACTTGTTTCTTCCTAAAGTTTTCTTTTTCTTAATTTACTTTTCCCCATTTCTTGTCTGCACTGTTGTTTTTATCAAATTTTATTTGCATTCACAAAGTTTAGAAATCCAGAGTGATGTAAAGGATGGAAAGAAGGATCATGCAATATCTGATCCTCAAGTTGCTGACCTTGTTGTTAATAAATATGACAAGTCCTGTATGCAACCTCAAACAACGTTACACAGAAACGTTAAACAGAAGGAAAAAGAAATGGAAGCAAAGAACATGGTTTCCTCAACAGTTCCAACTGATGATTCCATTAGTAGAGCTTGCTTGAATGAAGAAAAGCAAAATGTAATTACTGAGAAGAAAATGGATTCTTTTAATCAAGGGGTTAGCATGTCACGCAGAGTATCTGTTGGTGAAAATATTGTAGCATGTGGTGAAACATCAAAATGTGATAGCTTGGAAGAGCAAGCTGCTAAATGTAACAACGGTGGTAGTGAGGCAGAGTTAGAAAGCTCTAGCTCAGAAGAAGAGGATGAAGAAAAAGCGAAACAGGAATGCAAGAGTAATGTAGTGGAATGGACTGAAGATGATCAAAAGAATCTTATGGATCTTGGGAATTCTGAGCTAGAAAGAAACAAGAGGTTGGAAAGCCTGATTGCGAGGCGTAAAGTTAGAAAGTTGTTTAAAATGCAAACAGAGAAAATTCTAATCCATGCAAACAATTCTGTTCCGATCCCAGTTGCTCCAGTTATAGTTGCAAGAGGCGATCCTTTAGTTGCTCTTAATAACGCAGAAGAGCTTGTTCCTGGTTCAGCTCCTTCTATTTTGTTGCCTCGGAATCCATTTGATCTACCATATGATCCACTTGAAGAGAAACCAAACCTCATGGCAGACAGTTTTCAACAAGAATTCATGCCTGCTCTCCAGAAAGATATGTTCTTTTGTAGGCATGAAAGCTTTTCTTTAGGATCTTCTTTTCTACTTGAAGGCAGGTACAATGATACTGATATTGAAGGACAGTCCAGATTCAGAAGGCAGACAGGTAAAAAACATTTTCCTTTTCTTCTATGTTTGTTGTTGGGGCTCACTATCTTTGTCTGAATCAATGAAGATAATGCAGATAAAGGAGAATATGATTTGTTAGTAGAAAATATATTATCTCAAGATGGAGAAACCCTACGCCGTAGTTTAAGTATTACTGATCTTGTGACAGAAAAAGGTGAATCTTCGAACCAGGTGATAGACCAACTTGCACAGGATGAAGCAGCTGATCATAATAGGATACAGAACAAGGTTAAAAGCATAGATAGTAGTCATGGCATGGATTCAAGCTTAGGGACGGGTATAAATGCTATAATGTACAACAAAAACGAGTCTAGCTCATCATCGTTATCAGAAGATAATGAACAAATCATCAATCAAAAAAAAATCGAAGTTTCGGTGTTTACTTTTCCTAGTATGGTGAATGATTCTATACCAAATCCAACTCCCTGTCCGCTTCCTAAGGCCAAAGCAATGAATGAACTTCCAAATGAATGCAGTCCATCTACGTTTGACAGGTCAAGATTAGAGAACCATTTACTGTACACAAATAATGGGCCTTGGCATACCCCTAACAATTCCATAGCTTCTGATATGCAAGTGGAGGTCTCAGAAGTTGGTTCGCCTCCACTGGAAGGAGATGGATCTGTTTCATCTAATGATGGAGAGTCCTTGACTTATGATGGGGATGTGGAGAAGGAAATTACTTCTGGCAGTGATGAAATGTGGGGAGCCTCCCCTCATGCTTCTGGAGTAAATGAGGTCACTAGGGAGGATATTAAAAAAAGGTTTTTAGGTTTCCAAAAGGGACTTGAAGATCTACTCGCATCATCTTCAGGAACTGAAATAGCACAAAAGGAGCAAACTCACATAGCCAAACCTGATCATAAGATCTTCAATGATGTAGAACAAGTAGTTGATGGAGGGAACCGAAGGTCTTCTAATGCATTACATGCAGTTCCATCAAGAAATTCAATGGAACGAACTTACACATCTCATGAAGGAAATTTGCATAAGCCACATGTAAGTTAGAAAGTATGTATGATATATTACTAGTCATGCTTATAATTTAAGCCAAAAAAAAAAAAAAAATTCCAATGTGTTCTTATGCTTGCTTCCAATCTGCTTAGATTAGTGAATCTAAAAATGTTTTGACCTCTTCTTGAATATTATTTATTGTTCGTTTCCATCTCATAATTGCTATAATCTATTGGACTCGTGTGTTATCACACAGGAATCAGTGAATACTCCTGAACACTCCATAGACAAGGTGAACATCAATTATAACATGGGTGATCAAGTAAATAAAGTCAATAATGGTGCAACTGAGAACATGAAATCAAGTGAAGAAAAATTTGATAGAATTAAAAAATATATTGAGCAAGATGTTTTAGTGGACCTGTCAAAAAGAGCTGAGGAAAGTACTTCAGAATCAAGCAATTATGCTGAAAGCAATTCTAATGAGTATCTTGCTGATCAACCCCTTATGGAATGTGTAATGCCAACTACAGAAGATAAGAATTCCAATGATGGTAAAGAAAACTCAATAACAACTGGGGAATTTGAAGTTTCTCAAGTAAACCAGGATTTTAATGATCCCTCTACATCAAGCATACAACCAGAAATAATGGTTGAACAAATTTCTACCATGTCAGATTCATCTTCATCTCCAACGTCTGTTTTACCTGACAGGATCCTATTAGAACCAACATCATCAGATCCCAATCTACACATGCAGACGGATGCTGCAGAGTCCTATATAAAGGACAAGATAGTGAGAAACAAAGTGTTGGATGAACAAATACTTGAAAATTCATCACTAACTGCACCTCAAATTGAACAACACGCCATAGAAGATTCAACAAATCATCCATCTATTGATAGCAAGTTTGAAAAACCTGAGGTGAGTAGTGCTTTAATACGTGAAATTTGACACATTATGCACACATTTATTTCCATTCATCTGAATGCTTCCATGATTAATAAATGAGAGCAGAAATGCTGATTTAAATGAGATTACCGATTCCAATTTTTGCACATTTTTTTTTAATAGGAAGCATTTAATACTTTAGGGAAATCAATTAAAGAATCCAACGTAAACAAACCAGTGATTTATGTTGGAGAAGCGAGGGAGTTGTCAAGACCATATGAGAAAATTAACTACAAACCAATAGAGCTTATTGAAGGTGCATCTGCAAATCTAACAGGACATGAAGCTAGCATTGATCAGTCGATACCTGAGGAGAACCATTTCGATTCAAAGCTTCCTGAACTTACTGTAAAAGAAGAGGTGTTAGAATTACCCTTGCTTTTATTTTCCATATTATGTCATACCACCATTGAATGGTAGCTTATTACTTTTTTTTCTTTCATACCTTTTGCATACAAGAATTGCTTTACTATGATAGATGAATATGAAAATTCATGCCTATTACCTTTTGCATACAAGAAAACTAATATTCATGCCTTTCATGACATGGAACAGGAATTGAAAATGTCTCCAACAGAATTTACCGAAGATGTTAATGCCAATTTGGGGCTTAAAGATGTGCAAAATGATTCCATAGTTATAATAGAGAGCAGAACTGAAGTTAACCCTTCGGAACTTGCTGTTGAAGGTGATCAAGCACAAGAACACATGCCCGTAAATGTTGGAGGAAAGGTAAATATATAATGTTTACTTCTCTTTCCTTATAGTTCATCCCTTTACTATTGCATTCAAGTAATTTCTATCTAACACGTTTGTTTTATCTTTTAAAATTTACACTCTTCATATAATTGATATCTTGTAAATTGTGATATTGACAGGAAAAGGCACTTTTGCAAAACTCTGGGACCATTGATGATGCAATAGTCACTAACATGACTAGCAATGAGAAACTCCAGCATGTTGCAGATGATGAAGGTGAATCCCAAAGATTGGACAAAACAATAGATGGTTTGGAATCATCAAAAGCCATTGAAGATCCCACAACAGGATCCATCAAAGACATCGAAGTTGAATCAAGAAACTTGACTGAAGATACAGTTAACACTGTCCGGTTGCTGTCATCAGAGGAAAGTAACAATTCAAATAACATAAGAAACATGGAGGATGCTGCATCTTTAGAGGGTAGTGATAGTTCAGAAGCTGTTAAAGATTCGTCAGGTGAATCCAGAGATCTTAACCAAAACAGAACTTATATGGATAACTTAACAAACCACATAACCAGTAATAAGGCTAAGGCTCCAATTTCAGAAGCAAGTGATGGACACACTGAGGCCCCGTGAGATGGTCAATAATATATGCATTGGCAAGCATCAAAGCTAATAGTTTAATTAGAAGTAATGTAAAAGCCCTCATGGTAATTTAATGTAGCAATTGTATTTCCTTGAACTTTGAACTTGGAAGCTTTATGGGTATTCAGTGAGTTTTACCATCACTACGATGATCAACTGATAGGAAAATTGGAATTTTGGGATTTTGTATGTCTTACATGCTTATGTTTTTCAATATTCTCATTCTTTTTTTATGCATTATGTTTCTGTATGAGTAGTGTATCATATCAAAATTTTACAAAGGGCTAACTTTTTAAAAAAATTTTAATAGCCAAGTACTCGTCCTTTATCTCCATATCTAAATAGGTTAACTTATTTGTTACTAACACACACTTCAAAAATATATTGTTTGTCGACTAAATTAAAAACATAGAATGATGGCTTGTTCTCCAGAAACCCTAGTCGATCTCAGCAACACAAAGGACCTTCGAAATATCCCTTCGCCTTCGCCACCGGATGACAGATTGAGAAAGAAATTATATGCATCTCCAAATAATGAAAATGGGCAGGATGTTATTGGTGTGGATATGACTGTATCTCCTCGATCCTACAAGGAGGTGCTATCAAAAAAGCCTATTGAGAGAAATGTGAGGGACTCCAATGGAGTATCTGACGCTGTTGATCCAGCTGCGATGGGTATTAACTTTGATATGATTAGTGGTGACGACATGGATGAGGATCCAATAATCTCTTTCACAAATGAAGAAGTTTCTTTTGTTATAGAATTGTCAGAATCCTTTGAGTCCCATAGTGCTAAACCCTAGTTTACCATAGCCGTAGTTCGCTTACTTGGCTGGGACATAAGTTATGAAGGGCTTCAGGAGAAGATCGATCTGCTGTGGGGACCTATTAATGGATACAAAGTGATTGATTAAGATAGGAATTTCTTTCTAGTGCAATTCGACCAAGAGAGGGATTATAATCATGCACTTTTAGATGGTCCTTGGATGGCCTTGGGGAGATATCTTATTGTACACCCTTGGCACCTGACTTCTCCACTGAAACAGATCGAATCACCAAAGTTGTCTCTTGGATTCGTTTTCCTGGGTTGCCAATTCATTTGTATCACAAGAAGGTATTACGAACTATTGGAAATAAGTTGGGATGGCTTGTTAAGTTAGATTCTAATACCTCTACTTCGGATAGGGGGCGCGATGCTCGGATTACGGTAAAACTTGATCTTACTAGACCTCTCAAGCATTTTTCTTTTTAGTTCAAAGGTAGAATGTTCCCTATAAAATATGAAGGTTTCCCTCAAATATGTTTCTGGTGTTGTCTTGTTGGACATACTTATAGAAATTGCCGGAGTGATGGCCCGATGAATGATTCTGACGTGGACCATGTGGAGGATGGTATTTCGCTTTATAAGAAGAAAGGAGAGGAAGTTGAGCAGGGTCCCACAGCAGATAACATTTTTAGTCCCCAGATGCTTGGACAAAAGCGCACCAGGCAAGGAAACAACTTTAAAAAACTGTCAGATAATAAAGATGGGAGCACTTTGACTAAAAATGGGAAAGATGCAGTCCAAAAAGACAGTTCCCAATCTCGTTTTGCAGTGTTAGAAAACGAAGCGCTTGAGGTGGAGCATGTTAATAGCACCTTATTTAATGCTAATGAAGAATGCAGTAAGCATTCAGAAGATATGGGGAAAAGTCTACAAAGCCTGATGGTCGAAGTAGCTTGCCAAAGGGAAAAATAATAGCTACAAGGGAAAGCTTAGTATTAACAAAGGCAAATTACAACGAAAGGTCGGTGATAATAATGAAATGGTATGGCATAACTCATGGGGGTATCAAGATGTTGTGGACGCTAATCAAAAGGTCTCCGTGGTGGTTAAAGGTATGTGAAGATTTGCCTTAGAAGCTGCTATTGAATATGTCAAAGACATTGCTAATAGTGTCCAGGATTTTAGCTAATGATTTTAGGAGCTGATTTGATTTTTTAGTTGTTATGTTAGTGGCTAAAGTTTAGCCAATTAGTTCTATTATTTCTCATTTTCTGTTTCAACTTTATCTATTTAAGCACACACTTCATTTAATAAAATCAATTCAGTATTCTATCTCAAAAAGACTTCTTCTATTCTCTTGTTTTTTGTCTCATACGTTTAAAAAACCAACATGAACTATGGGATTGAAAATTTTGAATTCTTAGTTGGAATGAATATTTGATATGACATATTATTTGTTGCAAATTCAGTTAGTGAAACCTTGCAATCCAAAAACATGCAAATTGATGTTGCTATTAACTAATTAAAAGGTCTTATTGCTTACTTAAAAACTTATAGAGAAAATGAGTTTGAGTTTGCTATAAATGCAATTATAGAAATTGCTAATGAAATGAATATAGAACCCGCATTTCATGAAAGACGTATGATTCATAGAAAAAGACAATTTGATGAAAATAATGATGATGAGATTACTCATTTAGCTAAAAATCTTTTGGAGTTGAGTATTTTAAATATATAATGGATCACTCTATTACTTCCACTGAAACTAGATTTGAACAATTAAAGAATATGAAAATATTTTTGGTTTTTTATTTGATTTTTACACTTTAAGTTTCTGTGCCTTACCACTCTTTTTTTTTATTCTTCTTATTGATTGTTAATTCTTGATTCCCACTTTCATTTATTTATCATTTAATTTAGAAACTGTATTTCTAACTTCTTTCCTCAACTCTTTTTCTGTTGAGTTGAATTTTCAACAACTTCTGTTAGGTTTATATTTGGAAGTCTTAGATAAATGCGCAAATAAGTAGTTTTTTGTAAGAGTAGTCCTAACTTTGTTGTGAAGCTATCCATCTACAATGCTTTGGAGGTTTTTTTTTTTTTTGGTTATGCTTTTATTGTGATTAATACCCATTTGCCTTGGAGCAGATTCTGAAGAAATATGTGATCATCCACTTATCTTGACAAAAAGAGAAACTAAATATGTCTTTAAAGGAATGGGTTCGATACTAAGTCCAGAAGATGCTGGTTTAGTAGAAATTGGCAATGCATGCTGCGAATGCAGTTGAAAGAGCTGATTTCCAAGAGAAGCTTGGCAAAATTTCATGCAATATATCTTTTATATCATCGCTATTGGTTAGAGATACTAGCAATTCCTTGAGATGATTCAAAGCATGCATTCTTGCTCTGTTTTTGGTGTTAAATTGCTCATCTAAAATTCATGTGGTACTTTTGCACAGGATAACTTAATTCCAAACGGGCATAATGTTCTTATCTTCTCTCAAACTCTCAAAATGCTTGATCTTATTCAGATTATTTTAAAACGGTAATTTTCCTGCATGAATCTTCATTGCAATATAGCATTTGGTTATCCTTTTTAAGTTCTTCACAGTTGCAGTCAAACAATATGAGGCTTGACTTTACTATCTATGCTACTGTAATTTGCTAATTTTCTTTTCTAAGTAGTGCTTATGTGATTAATTGGAAAGCATGTTACGTATTTTGAGAACCGTACAGGTAATACCTTCAATGTGCAAGGCACCTTTCCTAATTATTGTTGTTTTGCTTGTCAGATCATGTTTGTATTGTGGCGAGAATTCAAGGTAGGTGCATAGTTTGGGATTGCCTACGAAATTTGTGATCCCTTGAGCTGCATAAGCATTTTCAAGATGAAAGTTTGGAATATCAAGGAAAGAAGTGTAACAGGAAATTAAGAAGTTCAATTAGTTATGCAAACTAGGTCTGCACATTATTATGGGTGAATAACTCGAGTGACAGTTCTTGAGGACAATGGAGCTTTTTGGGATGTGATCCTGAATAATTTATTTTTATTTTTTGTGTCTTACGAATCTATGTTGGACATGCAACATTTTATAGTCTCTCTAGGTATAAATGTTCAGCATGTGCTCATATAGGCTGTTTTTAGAAAAATATTTTGTAATAATGCATATAGGAATCGACATACAGTGGTAAAATGTGCATTGTGGTTGACCTCCTTTTTAGCATTTCCATAATATTTATCATGCTTCTTATATTGGAAGCCATCACAGTCATGCTTCTCCAACTCCCTTTCCTCCTTACTTGACGAATCAATTTAAACTTGAAAACGGATTTCGGATCTAATTTAGAACTATTTAAATCCTTTAATTCATTTGATGTCAACGAAAATGTGCTATTAGCTTTCCTTTTTTACTTGACTTAGTCATGGTCACAGTTGGAATAGATAGATCTTTGTTTTAGGACAGGGATAATAGGAGCTCCATGAGCTGAAATATATGTGGGAAAGATCTTCTTTTATCATAAGTAGGCAGTCTCACACAACTATATATGTCACATGTGTGCAACATGCATTTGTAGTTTAATATTAAATGTCATTTAGCATCATGGAATCAACACTGTATATATCTTTGAGACAATTGATGTACTATGCCTTTTCAATTTATATGTGGATTCATTGAATATAATTTAATTTGATTAATTCATCTATTATTATTATTATTATCTCTGAGAGAAGTTATATCTCTATATTTCATTTTGTTATACAGATATATCAAGTCAAAGGGAGAAAAAATTCGGTGCGTCTTTACACAATTTTTCTGTTTTGATTTTAAAGTTCATAATTTATGTTGCAAAACTAAGCTGTTTGCATAATTTCTACTTGGTTCATAATCTGTCACTATAATTTTCTCCTTCTGCTGTTTGCAGGAATATCCGGTGTCCAATGGTTACGAGTTCTTACGCATCGATGGCAACACTAAAAATAGAAATAGAGTGAAGATTGTTAATGTCAATTGTCAAAAGCAAAAATGACCATCTTAAACCCCCTCATTTTTGGAACTTGTCTCCAAAATCTTCAATTTTTTCATTTTTCTTTCAGGATTTGAATTGAGGCTCCAATATTCCTCTTGACATCTCAAGTTGGCAGTCTTGGCCTTATACTTACAAAAGTAGATCGTCTTATTGTGGTTGATCCTACATGAAACCAAGGTGCTTAGTTAAGGTTTTTCTTTCAATCAGATTCAGTAAATGCTGATGGAAAAAATAATTATATAATCTGTCCTACTAGTGGCATAGTTGCAAGGGCTTTCAACTACTTTTGCTGAATGATTCATATCATGCCAGATGCATCTATAGCCTTGAAAATTTTAAGGGAATATCTTGATTGCGAGAGAATTTTTGTAAATATGGATTCCATACCTTTCCAAAACTACCTTTACGTACGCTCTTTTGATTGTCATAATTAAACAGTTTTCAAAGTCGACAAATTGCTGCAATACACTTCTGTCCGAAGATGTCGCCAAAGCCCTAGCATGACCCAAGTTTGTATTGCAGAGGACTTATTTGCAACTATTGTTCTTGCTTTTAGCCATTCTTGTATATCAGGCTTCATTACTAATTTTTTGGCTATTTTTCAATTAATTTCTTAATAAAGTGATGCAACCTCTACGGGATTTTATGGTTTTTGGTGGAACTTAATGGTGTGGGAAACTAGATTCCTATATGACAATATTATTTTCTGAAAAATCATGAAAAGTACGCTGGAAATCCTCCAATCGAATAATGGGGCATACCTTCAGAATTTTGCTCAACTTGACTGTTTGATTAGATAATTTCTAGGTCTAGTATAAAGAAAGATTAGGGGATTTTTTCTTTGCACGAAATTGAAAGTGGTGCTTGAAATTACACCTTGCATAATTTAATATGAAAATGCACAAATTAGTTGGTTTATGGAATATTTTGCTGCTTTCTTTTGTCACATGTTGTAAAGGAGTTGATCATACTCATTCTACTGATATCTCTTTGCAGCGCAGATAACCAAAGTGTTGATCGTGCATATTGAATTGGCCAAAAGAAAGATGTCATAGTGTATAGACCAGTGACATGTGGAACAACTGAAGAAAAGATATATCGAAAACAGGTGAAGGATTAGTTACCACTCTTTCACTTATTGTTGTGATGCAGATAATAAAGCATATAAAATTGTGTGGCTAGTTGTTGTGAGACTAGCAGTTAGCCATGAATCATTGTTGCTACAATGTTTGAAACGCTATGTTTAAATATATATTATATATAGTCGTATGTCTCAATAATTGATATTGTTTAGACCCTAAAAAGGATTTGGTGGATTTCCAGTTAATTTGTGTTCTGGTTGAAATTTACTTGTTGAAATTGTGAAAGTTGCACACGCATATATGAGTAGCAATAATAATTTTGATTTATGGATTCTTTCCATTCTTTTGGTTAAAAGTCACTTAAATTCTTTAGATTGATTTGTTCTTGATGTTGCTGTGTTGCTTATATGTTTTGGTTCATTATAGCATCAATAAAGCTGAGACAGTACTCATCACATTTATTTTGGTTTAGACATTCAAAGGGAGATTGTTTAGAAGCGCAACTGATCACAAGGATCAGATTAGATATTTCAGCCAGAAGGTGCATACCAAAAATATTTTTTTCTTTGCTGCTATATTAGAGTTACTTTGAAGTAACATTTTTTTAGAATGTGGTATTTATGATAAAATTCAAGTGGTTCTTTCAGGATCTTCGAGAGCTATTCAGCCTCCCGGAGAAAGGCTTCAATTTTTCTCGCACGCAACAACAATTACACAAAGAGCATGACCAACAACACAAGATGTACTGTCTACTAGACCAACTATTACATGCATTTTTGACTTTCATGTTTGTTACAAGAATCCAAAACATAACAAGCATTCAGTTGCTTAAATAAGGAGCACTGGTAGCAATACTTTTTCAGAATAATTTAGTGCTGCATTATTCACATCTTCCATTATTACTGAAGCTTATTATCATTGACAACAGCTTTTGATTTTCAAGTGTGTAAAGTTGATGATGCTTTTTATTTATAATTCCTTTGGCTAACATGCTTAGCAATGTAGCACTCCTTTTTTTGTTCATTCTGATCATACATATGCTTCGCAATGAGCTTTATGCAGTTTTTGGATTTGCTTGTGTGCAGTTGCAATGACAGTCAAATAGGTATTTGTTTCAGATTACATCTTAATTTCTCTTGTTTTCTTTACAGGGATGAGTACATGGAAGCTCATGCAAAGTTCTTGGAAGCTCAAGGTATAGCAGGGGTCAGTCACCACAGTTTACTCTTTTCCAAGACAGCACCTCTACAAAGTGCAGATGAAAAGAAGGTTTTAAGGTGAAACGCCTATTGTGTTTTGTCCCTTCTTTTAGGTGAATCATTGCAAGTAGGTCACTAAAATTTTTATTATAGATTTGCAATAACATATTTTTCAGCTGCTTGCATCTAGCTATACATTCTGCATGTCTTCAACTTTGGATCAATGGTTATTTTTGTAATAACAGATATTTGATTTGCCCTGATTAAAAATTCACAAGATTCCAAAAATGTAAATTTTAGATTTACTAAGTAATTTGGACCGAAAGGGTATCCATCCCAGAATCTCTTTACCTCCTATTTATGTTTACTAATTGCAACAACAGAGCATGTTCAACAAAATAATATAGAACATATAAAATGGTTGTCAATTTTTTCCTCACTCACGAACAGTGAGCTTAAGGCCAAGATAGCTCTTATTATATGAAGCACAGACACAACATCATGTGGACACAAGATATATTAATTCTTTTTTTAAAACAAGTTGCATATGATACATGTGTCGAAGTGTCTGATACAAAGCAACATTGACACATGATTAAAATTGAAGTATCTGTGCTTCATAACTCATATTTCATTGAAATCTTTACTTTTATAATTGTCGGGTGTATGTCCTTATAAATGTGTTCTGGTTGTCTCCTTCATTGTGAATTCAGGGGAAAAGGGACTACATTTGCTGGAAATTCCTCACGTTATCTATTTAAGCGCAATGTTGATGGGTATGGCTTGTAGATTGCATATGCGTATAGATGTTGCATTCTGCATCCTTAAAAATTTATTGCCCATATAAGTAGTTGCTAAATATTGTTGATAAGGCAATGTATGCTTTCAATCCAAAGAATATAAATTGAAACAAGAAAAGCTTTTCTCCGGAGAGCGTTCACGAACTGACAGAATATGAAATCAAAGAGAAAATCAATCGGCTGTCACAAATACTTGGGGACGAGGTATGATTTATAACCCACTGCAATGTATATAGAATTCAACCTACTGATTCAAAGAAAGTGGTATCATAGTTAATGTTGAAAACTACAGATTTGTAACCTTTATTCAATTGGTTTCTAACATTTGTTTTTGAAAATTATTGACAGGCTATAGTTTCAGGATTAGCAGACCGGGGAGCAAAACTGCATAACGGATTTCAGAATTAAACATGAAGCTCAACAAGATAAAGATGGCAAATACAACCCAGAAAGTGTAGTTTATAATAATTGTTAACACAAAAAAAAATAACGTGAAGGAGTGTGATTTGAAACTAATCATTTTATGAATTGCCATGAAAAATTGGCAGAGTCGATGCGGGCTCAAATCTCATGAATATATTGCTCTTTCTTTTTAAGGTTGGACACTCGAAATGACCCGTGGATTTTATTAGCTTTGAACCTTTATCTGAATATATTGCTCTGCAGGATGGTTGTAACCTTATAGGTTTCAGTATGTGTTGAGTTCTTATGCCCAATAAGAGAATATTTTATTACTTCATTGTAAGTCATTTTATATTTCTTGACCATATTACTTCCAAAAAGGCTTGTCCTGTCTAGTTTAAATGACTTTGACAAGTTTTTTTTTTTTTTTGTTATTTAATTGTTTTAGTTGTAAGGAGCATGTCAAGTGTATTCGTAATATGCAGTGGATTTTGGTGACCATTAAGGAACAATTATATTATAAAGCAACAAAGGAGGAATGCCCATGGAAGAAACTCCCAGAAAGGCTTTAAGTAATCTTTTAAAGAGGAATTTTATATAAGGTTAGACTAGTTCTTTATGTTGGCTTAGTTTTTTCTATGCGATTCTGCTTCTAGACTAGAGCTTTGGCATTGTAATGCTGCAAATTTGCACTAAAAAAAGCAGTAATAGCTTTTTAATTAATTATGCTAAGAAGGTTATGAAAATAATCTATTGGTATCCGATAAAATTTAGAATGGACTCTGATTCTATTTACTTCTGCAATTTTATTTTTCTGAATCCAAAGACTTGCATCAGGTGATTTCTTGTTGGTCCTCTTTAAATATTTTTCTGAGAACTCTAATATGTTTTAGTTAAGCTTACACATTTGGGTTTCAGATGAATTTCTTCTACAAGCTACTCTTATCATGAATCTATTTTTAAATATATGCATTAGTTTTAGTTTTATAATGAATATTTGAGCTTATATTACATGAGGCAAAATTTGAGCATTTTAACGCAACATTTGGTCGTAAGATTAGTCATGTGCATCCATAGTTGTTCAGCATTTTACTTTTGAGTTATGTAATTTAATTATGTTATGTTATTTTACTTAAGGATTGCACAGGGGTCGTACCTCTTTTCTCTTCCCATTACATAATTTCTTAATAGAAAGATTAAATAATAAATTAAGGATTTTTATGATTTAGAAGAATATTATGTTTTAGAAAGTTTTATTATTTTATTGTGATTTTAGTTTCTTAATTCGTTTAAAAGCTTAGCCTATAAATAGGATTATAAGACATCATATATAGGAGATCTTGAGTTTTTATATATAATAAAATTTTCTAGAGAGTATCTCTATTTCTTCTACTTTTTTGGTATCACAAATCTTTGGCGCCTATTTGTCTGTCATTTGTGCGTAAATCAATAAGCTTATAAAAGTCATTCTAGCTAGTGACTTTCTTTGATTCAAATTTTAAGACTTGATATTTGAACGAGTATATGAGCCAATAAGGAGAGGTGTAAGCCGCTAATGCTGATATGAAAGTCATTTACAATATAGAGAAAGTTTTTAGCGACTTTCATTGTTAAAGAAACGGTATAGTTTTATCCTTGGAAAGGAAAGGTCATCTCTATGCAGAGATCAAAGTCGCTGCAGTTTGTGAATTTTTAAGCTCATAATATTTGGAATCACCAATTCAGAAAGTTCATTGCCTACTTTTCGACTGAAGTTCTTTTGCCTCAGGAGCCGTACTAGTACTGAAGTTCAATCTGGTATGTCCTGTTTTTTTTTTTTTTTAAACGTTTTTCAAGCCAGAAAATTTGGAATTAATTATGTTAAATTTTTACTAATGTCCTATTTGGTTCCTCTAACATAAATTAGGATATTTTTGGCTGAAAGCTACTTCTGAGATGCTTTGGCTACTCTTATAGGCTAAAAATCTCAGTTTGTAGACTTAAAGAATGTAATTGATGTACTTAAATTTCAAAATAAAATATTCAGTGATGAGTTATGTTGTTCGAAGATAATAAATGTGAGGAGATCCATGCCTTAACAATGAAGTAGAGAAATTTCAAGAGAAATCCATGCCCTTTCAAGGTTGATAATGATATAGAGAAATCCATGCCTTTTAAAAGCTAATAATACAATAGAAATCCATGTCTTTTCAAGGCAAATAATAATATGAGACATTCATGACTCTTCAAGGTTGTAAAGATTGAATGTCTCAAGAATATGGAGAATCGTGTAAAGCCAACCAATACTATAAGGTGACTCAAGCTAATAACAAAGTTAATGAGAAATATGAAATATAAAATATAAAACACTAACTCAATTGAAGACTAATAATGCTTAGGAATCTAAACCATTTAAAGGCTAGTCAAGAGATAGCAAAATTTAGGCTTATTAAAGCTAATGCTAATTTGAGATGGAGTCATATGAAATCAAACTTATATAAGCATTAAGCCAAATTAAAGCATATAACAAAGTCCAAGCTACCTCAGAGTTGAATATAATGAAAACTCATATAAGAAAAATTGAATGTGAGATATAATTGAATGTAATATCCCACAAAATTTTAAAATTATATAAGTATTTTATTAGCA
>CATIWR010363067.1:0-10407 GCA_949677035.1 Omphalea diandra
GCTAAAAAAAGAAGTCTAAGAGTGGACAACCCCTTTATGGCTTACTCTAGTGATATCCTGGTTAGTTTAATTCTCCTTGCTTTATTTAATTATGTAAAAAATTGTATCTTAGTATGAGGATTTGCATCAAACATTTAAGAGAGACAATTTTAATGCATTATTTTTCTTGGTTCGACATCATGAGATTATGTCCTGGTTAGAGAAAATCAACCAAAAGATCAGTGGTTTGCTCTTGATTCAGTTTATATTCTTGCCGGTTTCTTTGGTTTGCATTCGGTTTGAGATCAATGCTAAAAAAAGAATTGTAAGAGTGAACAGTCCCTTAATTGCTTACTCAGTTGATATCCCAATTAGTTTAATTTTCCTTGCTCTATTTAATTTTGTAAAAAATTGTATATTAGTATGAGGATCTACGTCAAACATTTAAGAGGGACAATTTTAATGCACTATTTTTCTTAGTTCGGCATCATGAGATTATGTCCTGCTTAGAGAAAATCGATCAAAAGTTCAGCTGGTTTGCTCTTGATTCAGTTTATATTTTTGCCTATTTCACTGGTTTGCATTCAGTTTCTGATCAATGCTAAAAAAACAACTGTAAGAGTGGACAACCGCTTTATGGCTTACTCTAGTGATATCTTGGTTAGTTTAATTCTTCTTGTTTTATTTAACTATGTAAAAAATTGTATCTTAGCATGGGGATTTGCATCAAACATTTAAAAGGGACAATTTTAATGCACTATTTTTCTTGGTTTGGCATCATGAGATTATGTTCCGTTTAGAGAAAATCAACCAAAAGTTCAGTGGTTTGCTCTTGATTATGTTTATATTTTTGTATGTTTCACTAGTTTGCATTCGGTTTCAGATCAATGCTAAAAAAAGAACTCTTAGAGTGGACAACCTGTTTATAGCTTACTTCAGTGATATCCTGGTTAGTTTAATTCTTCTTACTCTATTTAATTATGTAAAAAATTGTATCTTAGTATGAGTATCTGCATCAAACATTTAAGAGGGACATATTAGAAGCACTATTTTTCTTGGTTGGGCATCATGAGATTATGTCCCGGTTAGAGAAAATCAACCTAAAGATCAATGGTTTGCTCTTGATTCAGTTTATATTTTTGTTTGTTTCGCTGGTTTGCATTCAGTTTCAGATCAATACTAAAAAAAGAACTTTAAGAGTGGACAACCCCTTTGTGGCTTACTCCAGTGATATCCTAGTTATTTTAATTCTCCTTATTTTGTTTAATTATGTAAAAAATTGTATCTTAGTATGAGGATTTGCATCAAACATTTAAGACGAACAATTTTAATGCGCTATTTTTCTTGGTTTGGCAACATAAGATTGTGTCCCGGTTAGAGAAAATCAATCAAAAGTTCAGTGATTTTCTCTTGATTCAGTTCATATTTTTGTCTGTTTCACTGGTTTGCATTCGATTTCAGAGCAATGCTAAAAAAAGAACTCTAAGAGTGGACAACCCCTTTATGGCTTACTCCAATGATTTCCTAGTTAGTTTAATTCTCCTTGCTCTATTTAATTATTTAAAAAATTGTATGTTAGTATGTGGATCTGCATCAAACATTTAAGAGGGACAATTTTAATGCACTATTTTTCTTGGTTTGGCATCATGAGATTATGTCTCGGTTAGAGAAAATCAACCAAAAGTTCAGTGGTTTGCTCTTGATACAGTTTATATTTTTGTATGTTTCACTGGTTTCCATTCGATTTTAGATCAATGCTAAAAAAAGAACTCTAAGAGTGGACAACCCCTTTATAGCTTACTCCAGTGATGTCCTAGCTAGTTTAATTCTCCTTGCTCTATTTAATTATGTAAAAAAAATTGTATCTTAGTATGAGGATCTGCATCAAACATTTAACAGGGACAATTTTAATGCACTATTTTTCTTTACTCGGCATCATGAGATTATGTCTCGGTTAGAGAAAATCAACCAAAAGTTCAGTGATTTGCTCTTAATTCAGTTTATATTTTTGTTTGTTTCACTGGTTTGCTTTTGGTTTCATATCAATGCTAAAAAAAGAACTCTAAGAGTGGACAACAGCTTTATGGCTTACTCTATTGATATTTTAGTTAGTTTAATTCTCCTTGCTCTATTTAATTATGTAAAAAATTGTATCTTGATTTTTAAATGGTGTTTTAGTTTATTAGTCTTGAAGATTTAATTTCAAATTTAGCAATGTACAATAGATGTGCTTTTATTCTTTATTGCTTGAAAATTTTATGGTTTTGATATAACAATTTTACTTATTTCTATGTTTGTTTTTTTCTTTCAATTTTTATTGACTATTTATTTTATTTTATTTTTGATTTAGTTTTTTTGGATGGTTCAATCTTTTGGATTGAGTATTTGGATATTAGATGCTATGAAAATATGCAAAGCCGATGAGAAACTCTCATCACTTTTGTATCATTATCAAATGATGAGAATCATTATAGCAGGTGAACTAGATCCAACTATTTCAGCCCTAGGTATTTTCTTCTAATATTGCAATTCTCCCTCTTTGTTTTCTTTATTGGACTCTTACACAAATAATCTCTTTTCTGTGTTTTATTTTTTTTGTACATGCAGTTGATTACTTAAACAACAATTAGGGGAGAGTCGAGATATATGGTTTTGTAATGAATCGAGCCGTCATACATACAACTTTAAGCTTCAATAGTGGTTTAGTTACATTTGTTTTATATAAAGTAATTAGCTAGATTCATTGTTAGTTTATTGGCTTTGCATTTATTTTGAATTTTTTAGAGTAATGCTAGTTTGGAGCAGAGCCATTTCCCAAGTAAACACAATTTAGGTATTAGAAATTGTGACACTAAATAGAACTATTGTTCACTTTTATTTCCATTGTTGTCGATGGTGCAATAGTGCAATACTGCAAGCTTTTTTATCTATTTTGGATTGGTTACTTCAATTGTTCTACTATTGCAAATTATGTTGGACTTTGTTTCTTTCCTTCATAATATGTTTCAGGTACAATAAAACTTCAGCTTTAATTTACCTCTAATAAGTGGTGGAACCAAGGGGGGCTAGCATGAATTGAAGCCCTTCCTAACCACGGATGAGAAGATGAGGAAGAGGTAGCACAGGGGCTTTAGTCCTTACAAGGAAGGTAAAAATGAAAGTTGGGGAGGGGGGCTAAAGGAAGAAGAAAGCCTCCCCTCTCTTGATCCAAAAAAGTCATTCTTTTGATGCTTAAGTTGTTAACAAAACAGAGATGGTGTCATATCACTTAAGTGAAATGATCCCATTTTGATTATGAGAGAACAAAAAAAAAAGAGCTTAAAACAATAGTCCCAGCCAAACTCAGCCTAGCCCAGTAGCCTTTCCCAAAATCCAATTTTTTCTTTTTCTTTTTATTTCTTTTCTTTTTTAATAATAATAATAATAATTCTCATAATTAAAGTCTATATCATATAAAATTAAATTTCTCTATCCATAATTAAATTAACTTTCACAAAATATACAAATTAACTTAATAATTAATACTAAATTTCACTTAAATGAAATAATAAATCATCTGTAACTTATTACTTCTCATGCCATAAAATATATCTCATAAATAATTTGATTTCTTAAGATTAATAAAAATTCTTCTCACATAAATAACATTATTTCTCAAAATTAAATATTTTAAATTAAATTTATTATATACTTTTATATGAAAATTTTTAATTTTATTTATAAATTTATAAATTTTAAATTTATAATTCATAAAATTTCTCAATATCTCTTTTAAAAAAAATTTCTCTCAATCTCTCCTTAAAATTTCAATTTTTATATTTTAAATAATAAATTATTTAAAATAAAAATTTTAAGAAATATTTAAAAAATCAATTACATGAGCTTAATTACGATGGTATTTTTATTTCTATCCAATTTAATTTCATTTTTAATTAATTTAATTTATTATATACTTTTATTTAATAATTTTATATTTAAATTTAAAAACACTAGAAATTTTGAAATTTAAGTTTATAATTTATAAATCTCTCAATCACTCATTTAAAAAAAATTTCTTTCATTCTCTCCTTAAAAAAATTTCTCTCCTTAAAAAAATTTAGTTATATATTTTAAATAATAAATTACTTAAATCATTTAAAATAAAATTTTTAAGAAATATTTAAAAAATCAATTAGATAATATGAACCTAAATATTTTCAAAAATGTATCCTTAAAATAAAATTATGGATTTATGAATTTATTATTTAAAATATAAAATAAAATTTATAATTTTAAAAATCAAATTAGTATAAAATTATTTATATATCAACTCAAATAAAAATAAAATTTGATATTTTTTTTGAAAAATATCAAAATTGAATAAAAATAAAAATATTATCTTAGTAAGATTTAAACTTAATTTTGAATTTGATTGAACTAATTGTAAAAATATAAGGGTCAATTAAGTCTAAATATAAACTTTATTAAATATTGATTTTGACTTGTAATATAATTGATTGAATTAATTAGAAACTTTAGATACAATTGAAAATTCAAGAAACGGTTTGAATTTTCTTAATCATTGAGACCACAAATTTTTAACTCTAAAATTTTTATCATACTAATATATTAACTAATAACAATTTCAGACTTCATTATATAAAAAATATTTTACAAATAAAAATTTTTTAATCACATTTTAATGATTTGATTTTCATTTTTTATTCTTAAGTCATTTAACTGTTAATTTAATTTTTTTAAATTTTTGCTTATTATTTTATTAAAGATATTTTTAATAATTATTTTCAATAATTAATTACTAAAAATTTAATAATTAAATATTTGTTTTATGAAAATTTATTTTATTCTTCTTACAAAATTTTATATATATTTTAATTAAATTTAAGTAAATTATATCAACAAAGTTTTATATATACAGGCGTAAGAATATTTTAAAATTTTATAAAAAAAATCTAAATGATAAAGTGTCATATGTTAATTCGTAGATGAGAGTTTATTATTGTCTCAACTTTGTTATATATAATAAATTTCATCTAATTGATTTTTTTTTTGAAATTAGAAAAATATTTTTAAATTAAGTATTTTAAAATTTACATCTTATAAATGAAATATTTTTTATATTATATATTGAAATTAAATTTTATTTCATATATAAATTAAAATTAATAATTAATACTAAAGTTAAATGTATTATAATTGATCTTATAATAAATATAAAATTAAATATTTCATAATTACTTTAATCAATATTAAATGTAATATGTAAGTTCACCAAATAGACGCATAGTTATATTACCAAGTAGACGCATAGTTATATTATCTATAATATATTTTTTAAAAGTTGAAACATTTTAATTAATATAATTTAGATAATTTAGTTATTGACTGCAGAAAGTCCATAAGAAATATATATTACAAATTATTAAATCAACAAAACTTGTCTTTTCTTGATTATGATTGGACTTAAATCCTTGGTTTTTTGAAGATCTGATCATTTTTAAGTTGTAATTTATGAAAAATTAATGATAAAAAAACTATACTGTTAATGGATTAATTCACAAATGAAATAGCTAACGTTTTCTATAAAAAAAGATTTGTAGAAAACAATTGCAGTCATCACTTTTTTTCCTCTCTACTAAATGAGAAGTAGATAGAGTATTCAACATGTTCCATGAAAATTATTGCACTCATCATATCCACACATTTAAAAATACTTGCCTTCTTATTATAACAACAACTTATAAAATACCTATAAAATATTTTTCACGAAATTGAAGAAGACCTTTGGGTCTATGCAAAAGAAAAATCATCTCTAGGACATTTTTCCATTGGAAATTTATTTAAGAGTCAAATCCCACATGGAAAATCCATACAAAAATATAAGGTATATAATGGTTTGAATTTAATTACCTAATTGATTAGTTATAATCTTTTAACAATAGTTTCATTATATATTCCACATTGGAAATCCATAAAAAAATATATAATATAGTGGTTCCTTAGAACAAAAGCAGATTCAAAACCTCCTCCTAAGCTAGCTACAGTACAATATATGTAAAAGGGATTTCATCTCCAACAAAATTTCAATAAATAATAAAAATTAGAAAAACTAGATTGGGAACTAGTTGATAAATTTAGCGACCTATGGAAGCAGATAATGTAGAGAGTAAAGGTTCTTTTGAACTAGTTGAAGATGTAGGGGCATCATACCTAGGAACAGGCATCTTTGCAGGTAGATTTGGCAATGGAGCATCAAAATTAAGAACCTGTAGAGCTTGCCTTATTGATGGCCTAAGATTATGATCAGGGTGAGCACACCATAATCCAACAGTTAACAAACACTCCATTTCTTCAACATTGAAGTCCATATTCAATCTCCTATCACCTATATCAAGAAGCCTTCCATTTCCATATGAATCCCAAGCCCAGGACACCAAAGAAATCTCAGCCTCTACGTTTCTTGATTCCATTGATCTTCTTCCACTTGCAATTTCAAGTGCTACAATACCAAAGCTGAACACATCTGACCCTTTACTAGCTTTGCCTGTGCTAATATATTCTGGCGCCATGTATCCGAATGTTCCGGCTAACGCTGTAGTCTTGAGGCCTAGCTCATTATCCATAAGCCTTGCCAGGCCAAAATCACCAAGCTTGGTATTAAAATTCGAATCCAACATCACATTGCTGGATTTAATATCTCTATGCACCACACACTGTTCCCATTCTTCATGGAGATATAGCAAAGCTGAGGCTAAACCTTTGGCTATATTGAACCTTACAGCCCAAAGGAGCATGTTTTCTCTTCTAAAGAGATGAGAATCAAGACTTCCATTAGGCATGAACTCATAGATCAGAATAAACTCACCCTTTCCATGGCACCAACCCACAAGTTGTACAAGATTTTTGTGCCTTAAGCTACTAATGATCTTTACTTCTGACATGTACTCCTTTTTACCTTGTTTAGACCCTTTAGATACCCTTTTCACTGCCACAATCATGCTTAAATCAGACAAGTAGCCTCTATAAACTCCTCCAAATCCTCCTTCCCCTAGTTTTCCTTCGGGGGCGAAGTTATTTGTGGATTGAAGCAATTCTTGATAAGAGAACCTCTTAGGTCCCGTTCCTTGTTCGAATTCTTGATCCATGGAATCATCTGACGCCTCTTCTTCTTCTTTCTTCCTCTTGTTTCTCCTCCAAGAAAGGACTACTAGTATTAGTATCAACCCACCAACTGCAACAGCTCCACCTGTCACACAACCAACTATTAGACCAATATTGCTCTTCCCGACACCCCCACTGCCACCTGGTGTGTTTGGTGAAATTTCGGTTGGGTTGACTTGTGTGTTTGATGAAATTTCGGTAGAGTTAAACTCCCATGATAGAATATAATGTGTCTCTATGCCTAAGCCAGTTGAAGATGAAAATCCAACAGTGACCCATTCAGGCAAAACCTTTGACAGATCGATTTCATAAGAAAGGCTAGACTCGTTCCCATTAAAAACCGGATTATCATCATAAGTCAAGAACAGACTCAGATTTCTCTTTTGAGAATTATATGTAATCCAAGCATTAGCCTTTGATCCATTTTTGATACTTCTACTCCAAGTGAGGTTAGCTACTGACCTGATAGAGTTGACATTGATACCTACATGATTATCATTAGGATCCCACGGGTTCATAAAGGTATCGAACTCAACAGCTACAATTTCTTTCCCTGTTGTGTTGAACTGAGAACAGTAGCTGATCAATGCAAGACATTCTCCCGAAGCATTATTTGGAATTTCAGATTCCTTACGGGCGAGGAAGAAGGCGATCCCATCTGCTCCACCATTATGCCGATTGGGCATCGATATGTTGAACGAAAAATGAGTAACGAAGTCTGCAACTTTGCCGGTAGCACGATCCCAAAGGTGCATTTCTTGGGAATACACAGCTCGGCCAGTACTATTCTCCAAATTATAATCAACTGTGATTTTAGTAAGTGATAGGATTCTACCAAAGAAGTCGGCATCACCCATTGTACTCAGGTTTTGAGTGTTGGAGAAATCAGGGTAGTTGAATGATAATGCATGTAGGGAAGGAAGATACAGAAATAAGATGGACAAGATCAAAGACATGTTGAAAAAAGATTTGCTTATTTTCACAACCTGAAACATCTCTGTACCATGGACCTTTAAAGGGAAAGTTTCCAAACTTCTGGGAAAATACCATGGTATCGATTATTTGAAAAACGAAGAGCAGAGGTCCCCCGGTTAACTTGTCATTCGCTAAGGAGAATTAATTTTACTAATTTAATTTGTTTGTTATCGATTTATTATACCATTGAGCCAAATTCAGTTTAAAATTAACTTAAATTAAAATTTTACAAACATTTAACAATAGAGGAATAAATTTTAAAATTACTAGTATTATTATAAAGTGTGTGTGTTTATATATGGGAATAATGTGTGCATAAATTAATATTATATTATAATTTTCTAAGGATTATATATTATAATTTTCTAAGGATTAAGTTATACTTTCAAAAATTTTCTCAAAAAAAAATTATAATTTCAAAAGGAAGTGTGCTTGAAAATTTAAAATTTTAGAAGAATATTCATTTATTAAGTTTGTTACATTGATTTGTATGGCCAAATATTTTTTATTTTAATCAATATAGCTCTTGGACAAAGACACTTGGATAGAAATTATAAAAAAAAAAGTTTAAATTATAAATTTAGTTTTTTCATCATTTTTTCTTAAATTTATTTTTTAGTCACTTATTAATAAAAACTATATTTATTAAAATATTAATTTATATGTTTTCTAGAAAATTTTTAATTATTTATTATATAACTTATTCTCTTCATTTATATGTATATAAAATTAAAAATTAATTAATTTATATAATAATTATTTTAATCACTTGAAATGTACTTATAGTAAAAGCTAGTAACAAAAAAAAGTGTAATGCATTCATTCAAATAGCATATAAATAGCTAATTTTTATTTTTTACATAATTAGAAAATAAAAAAAATATTTTCTTTAAGTATATATTTTTTTATTATTTATAATGATAAAAAAAGTAAAATTGCATCTTTTAGTTTTAGTAATTCATCATCAGAGATTCACTTGTAATATAAACATTCAATTTTAATCATAAAGATTTTGATTTAATTTTATAAAATTCTATTCAAGAAAAAATATTTGCAATATTTGTTTTATAGCTTCTTGATCCTTTTGCTCTTCAAATTACACACAGAAAAAGTATTTAATAGCAGAAGCCCTTAAAAAAAGTACCCAAAATTAAAAAGAAAATAGCCAAAAAGCTTGAGTTGCGGTTTTCGACCTTAGATGCATGTCCAATTAAGGTTGAATGATACTGATGCAGTTTTCAATATTTCAAAATAAATTGGAAATATCAAGCTAGTATTGAAAAACGATACCCAAAATACTGACCTTCCCGAGTTTAGACAGAAATTTGGACGGTATGGGAGAAAGGGGAGAGAGGGTTTTGAATGTTTGGGCAAATTAGCTTTGGCTATATAGTAAAAAATTAATGATTGAAATTAAATGATATAATCTGTGATAGGGTGTCATAATGACACTTTAGAATGATCCTATTAAAAATTGAAAACTTAAATTCTGTTAAAATTTGAACTTATTTAATTTTCTTCACCCCATGGTATTATACCAAAGAAAAAGAAAATTATGGGCTTTAAGTCTTCCCTCTTTACCTTTTCTTTGAAAACTCTTCTTTCTTTATTCATCCTCTAAGGCTATCGTCAGCTAAAATATAGATTTAAACTCATGATTTCATTATTCTCTTTACTACTTTATTTATTTTCATCTTAATAAATATAAATATGTATTTGTTTTACAAATTTCTTTAGTTTTCTCATTTTTTTGTAATTCTAATAGGAGTTCATAGTTATTCTTTCATGAAAGTTTGTTTTCTCTTATATGGAGGTTATTATTATTCCTTTATGAAATTAATTTATAATAGTATTGAAGCGATCGATTAATTTTTTATAGTAATTTAACTGAGCTCAATTGAAAATAAAAATGTCGAGTTGTAGTTTAATATAGTCACCGAGTAGAGCATGCTTCCCTTTGTTATGTAAAGTTCAATACTTTGTTAACATGATTGTGTTTTCACAAAAAAAAATCAATTTTTGAATTAGATTCAATATATGTAGTGTCAATATAATTTGATATAGAGTATAAGCTTTAATTATATATATATATATATTGATAATTTTGTATTTAGTATTTTATGAATGAAAATTATTCTCTTTCATCTCAAAAAAAAGAAAATTCTCATTGACTGTCGTGGAACATGCGCATGGTTTAAAATTTCCAAAGTTGGATAATTCAATCCTTAATACATTTCTTAATTCAAAGTTGGATAATTCAATCCTTAATACATTTCTTAATTCAAAGTTGGA
>CATIWR010363075.1:0-29294 GCA_949677035.1 Omphalea diandra
AAGAATAAATATATGAAACATAAACTCCAAATTTCATTGAAATATTTAAAAACATAAAGATGTGGGATCACAAACTTAGGCTATAAGATAAAACATTAAAAAAACATAAAATAATTACAAGCCTAAGAAAAGAAAACTAAAGGTTTGAAGAGAAATCATCACCTCCTGAATCTCCAACTTCCTCATCTCCTTCACCCTGTGGTTTATCCCCTTCTTCCACTGCTTCATTTTCTTCTTCTTTGGATTGTCCTCCCAATCTTTAAAATCAGGGAGGTGGCAAGGTGTAGCACCCACCTTCTCTTAGAGTTCCACCAAGTCAGGTGGGAAAGTATAAGAAATCTCCTTTTGATCATCCTTATGACTTTGTCTAATTTCTTATTTATTGAGGAGAGAGAGATGACAGAGGACTTGGGTTTAGGTTTAGGGTTGAAAATGGGATTGGTTAGGTACCCTCCTCTATCACAAGTCTCTTCCTCTTTGACGCTTGAGAGGTTTCAAGGCTTTTAGCCCTCAAAGAACCCAAGGTATAAGTGTAAGAGTCCAGGTGTATAGCCTTGGCATTGATGAGGTATGACAAGTTAAGAAAATTGTGGGATGGCAAGTATTTTTTTTTATGAGGAATTTTTTATTTTCCTCATTCAGAGCCCTACATACCTATAGAATATTATGACATTAGAGGGTAGAAGGAATTGGCTCTTGGGCTTGGTACTCATGTGAATCAATTCATCCACAAGGTATTGATCGGTTTGGATGGGTTTGTTTTTGGTTAAGCAAAATAAGAAGGCTAAGTCCTTTTGAAAGACCTTTTCTTTCCTATCACCTCTGGCATTTACAAAAAAAAAAAAAAAGGTGATGGTATGGTGAAGGAGCCAATATGGAAGGATTCAGATACATTTGGCTAAAGATGTCTTCGAGTCATATTTTGTTTCGATGGAAATTTTGGACTAGAATTCGAAGTAGATGATATTAAGTGTGGAGATGATGAAAGGGATATCATCTCCCACTTGAAGGTTAAAAAGGTTAGAGAGTTGTTCAAAGGTAAGAAAGGGCCCTCAAAAGCCTGAAAGATTAACCCATACTGTCCTACTTTAGATTCAGCTCTTTTACTTAATGTGACCATGCACATGAACTCCGTAACTATTTCTTCGCATCTGGGTTCATCTCGGAAGACAAACTCGTTCTAACCTAAGTTGGATAACAAAGCATGAATTTCATCCTTAATTCCTAGGGTTTCAAGGAGAAAAGCTTAAGGAATTTTGTTGGGTTGAATGATTTTAGTAGAGTTAGCTTTGTAACAGTCTTTCTCTTTTTTTGTTATGCCTTTCATCAAGTAAAGGGCAAGAAGGCTAGAAGGTTGGGCTATACATTTTCCTTTCTTTTTTTTTTTTTTTGCTATAGAAAGCTTTTTGGGTGCCATGAGAGAAGTTGAGAGAAAAATATAAGGGTTGAGAGAAGAAATTAAAGATAGATGAAAAGAATAGGTAAAAGTGAAATATGTTGGAATGGCTTAAATAGGTAAAAAAAAATCTAATGAAAAACGATAATAAACAGTAAAATTTGCATTACATGAGGGGTTGTCATTAGTTAGCAGTCAAATAAATTAACGTTTGATGGTTATTCTAATTCGTGACCACAAACCATAAGTCATGACTGCTAATTACAAAATATTAGAGTAATGGATAAGAATTTCTTGGAAACCGAAGCAAGTAATGGTCAAAACTTTTGAATTTTGAAAAAAAAAATTCATGGTGGAAAATTAAAGTCGCGATCACTAATTACACATATGACAAAAAATTGATAAGTACCTGTAAATTGCGATCGCAAAAGGAAAATAAAGACCATGAATTACGATGCAAATAGAGAAATGAGGAAGAGATAAGAATTGTCCTTCCTAATTATGATCCACTTAATGTAATGATGATTAATTCATGCAAATTGGCATAGAGAGACACATTTGCATAAAGAATTAAGAAATCCAAAGTATTAAAGTGCATATATATCAAACACATCATTCATTCACTTAAAATAATAAACTAAATAAAGAACATCCTATGAGATTTGATGTTCACCCTAGGGAGCTTCCATCAAGCATTCCTAGCTCCCTCTTAATGAAGTTCATCCTTTCTTCATTAAGGGGCTTAGTGAAAATATTTGTAAGTTGATGATTGGTGTTAATAAACTCAAACACTACATCACCATTTTGGATATGATCTCTAAGAAAGTGATGTCTAATATCTTTGTGTTTACTCCTAGAGTGTTGGATGAGATTCTTTGAAAGATTTATCGCACTTGTGTCACATTTGATAGGAATGTGATCAACAACTTCGTCAAAATCCTTTAGTTGTTGTTTCATCCAAAGAACTTGGGTGCAACAACCTACTGCTACATATTCTACTTGGATAGTAGATAACACAACTGAAACTTATTTCTTACTAAACCAAAAAACTAATCATTCTTTTATAAATCGGTAAGTTCTAAAAGTGTTTTTTCATCTAATAAGTTACCAATATAATCCCCATCCGAATATCTTAAAAGACTAAAAGATGAATTCTAAGGATACCATAAACCTAAGGGTAATGAACCATGTAAATACTTGAGAAACCTTTTAATAATATTAATGTGTGATTTTTTAGGAAATGATTGAAACCTAGCATACATGCATACACTAAACATGATGTCAGGTACAAAGGCAATGAGATAAAGTAGAGAACTAATCATACCTCTATATTTCTTTTCATCAACAGACTTACCAGATTCATCTTTGTCTAGTTTGATGTTAGCACTCATTGGTGTCTTTGCTACTTTGCATCCATCTATGCCAAATTTCTTAAGTAAATCCTTTGTGTACTTGGCTTGGTTAATGAATATGCTCTTTTTAGTTTGCTTAATTTGTAAGCTAATAAAGAACTTGAGCTCTCCCATCATGCTTGTCTCAAATTTGCTAGTCATACAGTTGGCAAAATCCTCACAAAAAGATTCAGTAGTAGCACTAAATACAATATCATCAATATATATTTATACAATGCGTGTGTCTTGATTATGCTTTTTTGATAAATAATGTAGTATCAATCTTCCCTTTCTCAAAATCATTTTGTAAAAGAAATGAGCTAAGCCTTTCGTACCAAGCTCTTAGAGCTTATTTCAAACCATATAAGACTTTAGTTAGTTTAAAAACATGATTTGGAAAAATGTGAGATTCAAAACCCGGTGGTTGTTTAACATAAACTTCCTTCTCAATGAGACCATTTAAAAATGCACTTTTAACATCCATTTGAAAAAGTTTAAAGTTCATATGACATGCATAAGCTAAGAGAATCCTAAGGCCTTTAATCTTACTACAGGGGCATAGGTTTCATCATAATCAATGTTTTCCTCTTAGTTGTACCCATTTGCAACTAATCTAGTTTTATTCCCAGTAATCAAACCTTGCTTATCTAACTTATTCCTTAACACCCATTTGCATCCTACAATAGGGTGTTTCTTAGGCCTAAGAACAAGTTCTTGAATTTTGTTTCTCTTAAATTGGTTAAGTTCCTCTTACATGACAATCACCCAGCTCTTATTATTAAGAGCCTCATCAATTGATTTTAGCTCAAATTGAGAAACAAATGCAAGATTATTGTCTACTACATTAAGTTGAGATCTAGTACTTACTCTCTTAAATGTATCACCAATAACTAGATCCTTTGGGTAATGTCTGGAGAATCTCTAATCCTTGGGAAAATCTTGAGCTAGAATTTCTACTTGTTGTGGTTGGGATTCTTTTCCTTCTTTTGATCACCTACTTTCACCGAGGTCTATTACCGTTTCCCTTGAAGTTGACTCTAACTCCATTTTCTCAAAGTCACCTGCAAGACTATCAATAAGAGAACCTTTTCCAAGATCAAGTTTACTAGATTCATCAAACACGATGTTCATTGACTCTTCAACAATAATAGTACTTTTATTAAATACTTTATAGGCTTTACTAGAGGTGGAATAGCCCAAAAAAATACCTTCATTTATCTTAGCATGAAATTTTCAAGATTGTCCTTGGTATTTAAGATATAACATTTACACCTAAAAACTCTTAGTTATGATAATTTAGGCTTTCTACCATTCCAAAGCTCATAAGAGGTTTTATTAAGAATGAGTCTTTTGAAAATATGATTAACAATATAACAAGAAGTATTGATGGCTTCGACCTAAAAGTAATTAGGCAATGAGTACTCATTGAGCATGATTTTAGCCATCTCTACTAATGTTCTATTTTTTTCTCTTTATAACACCATTTTGTTGTGGTGCTCTAGAAGTTGAAAAGCTATGAGAAATCTCATTTTATTGGCAATAAGTTTCAAAAGACTCATTTTGAAATTTCTTTCCATGGTTACTCCTTATAAAAGAAATGAAGTAACCTTTTTCATTTTGAGCTCTTTTTGCAAAACTTTTAAAAGCATAAAAAGTGTCATTCTTATGAGCCATAAAGGATACCTAAGTAAACCTAGAGTAATCATCAACTAGGACAAATGAATAATACTTTCCACCTAAACTAACACTCCCAGTAGGTCCAACCAAGTCCATATGGATAAGTTGAGTGGTATAGATGTGTTTGCTACATTTTTTGCTTTGAATGAAGATAGATGTTGCTTTCCAATTTGGCATGGTTCACATGTCTTGTCCTTTGAGAATTTTAGCTTAGGAAGACCTTTCACTAGCTCTACTTTTGAAAGGCTTTGTAGGAGCTCCATGATAGCATGACTAAGTCTTTTATGCCACAGCCAAGTTTCATTTTTAAGGACACAAAACTTTTAAAAGATTGGTTAGCCAAATTTTCTAAGTCAATTAAGTAGGTATTGCCCCTTCTTTCACCCTTGAAGATTACCTTTTTATCCACTAAACTGGTAACCCGACACTTTATAGGGTCAAAGGTGACTTTATTTCCTTTATCAAATAATTGACTTATACTAAGCAAATTATGTTGTAAACCATCTACTAAAAGAACATTATCAATAAGTGAACAACCATTCTTACCAATTATTTCAATGTCAATAACCTTACCCTTAGCTTGTTCCCAAAAGTGACGTTACCACCTTCTTTCTCTTTTATGGCTATGAATAGCTTCTTATTGCTAATCATATGCTTTGATCATCCACATGCAAATCATTGTCATTATTGGTGGTTGCCATGTAATCCTACACAATACAAGCAAATCACTTTTGTTTAGGTACCTAAGCATACTTGGGTCCTTAGGGGTTAGGTCTTGAAAGGTCTTCTAATTTGAGTTGAGTCTTCCTAATGTAATAAAAGATATTTATATTATTAAACTTCATGCAATAATGACATTGGAGTTTAGACTTGTGAGTCTTTCTCTTATACATAGCTTTGGTATGAGTAAGGGGTCTTTCTTATACTATGATGATGTGAGTGTGTGAACATGTGCATGGATGATTAGGAGTATAAGAGAATTTTGTATATGTATTGGAGTGAGCACGTTTCTTATTGTAGATGAATGCATAATTAGGCTTTTTAGGCTTAGACTTTAAGCCTTAATGTGTCTTTCCCTTACCCTTAGGCATTAGTGGCTTAATGTTATGAGCATTCTTCCTTCCAACTACCTCAATACTAGATGTTAGAGGAGTTGAAGCTCTAATGAAGGTTGTGAGAGCGGGTGTAGATGATGAAGAGGCTCCATTAAAGCTAAGATCATGTCTTCCTAAGGGGAGGTCTTTGAGATACAATTAATGTATCTAAAGCTTTCTTCCTTTTGTGAAACTTAGAAATGAAATTTTTAAGCTTAATGACCTCTCCTTTTAAGATATGATTTTCCTTTCTCAAGGAATTTAGAGAAAAGGAAGATTTAGTAAGACTTTCTACTGATTTTTTGAGTTCTTCATTTGAAGTCCTCAATTCACTTACAAGCTCATTTAATGAGTTAAACTTATTTTCTATTTTTGAGCATTTCTTTTTATAAGTTTTCATTTGTGACTTATATTTGTCACACCTTAAGGTAAGAGCTTCTAAGCAGTCATCATCTACATCATCTAATGCATCATAGTTTTCACAAGAATGAGGTAAAGAACTTACCTCATTAGAAGAGTCATCTTGTGCCATGAAACATAAATTTGCCACTTCCTCATCTTCATCCTCCTCACTCGAATTGTCATCCCAAGTAACTTTGAAGCTTTTCTTCTTTTTTTTTTTTTTTTTGTCCCCTTTCTTCTTCTTTTTCAGCTTAGGCCAATCATATTTAATGTGACTTTGCTTGCCACACTTATAATGTGTTACTTTACTCTTTTTTTCTTTAAGATTGAGAGATGCTTTCTTAAAGCTCTTTCTATCCTTTCTTCTTCTTATCATCTCATTGATTCTTCTTAAAAACATAGCTAACTCATTTTCTTTTTCACTATCATCATCACTTGAGATAACCTTTATTTCTTTGTCTTTGGATGAGGACTTAAGAGCTAAACTTTTCTTTTCTGTTTTGTTATTCTTGTTCGTTTGCCCTCTCATCTTCTTCATCTCCTCATCTTTTTTCAAAGCTAGCTCATGAGTGAGAAATTTGCCTATGAGGACATCTATTGGCACTTTTCCAATTTTAGATTTGACTCTTATGTACTACATACCTTAGCACCAAACTTTTCAAAAGGTAAAGATTTAAGCATGTTGGTGCTTACCTTATGATTGGTGAGTATTCTTTCGAATTTCTTCATGTTTGTGATGATGGATAGAAATCTATTCATCATATTGGTGATGCTTTCGTTGTCTTTCATCATGAATAGTTATCATTACGTCACATACATCTCTAATCAGTTGGATTCCATTAAGGTTGTGCTTTCATGGTAATTCTCCAAAGCTTTCCAAATTCCATGGGTTGTGAGGCAAAGTTGAACTCTTCCTATTTCTTTCCTTGATAAATAACAAAAAAGGATTGACATTGCCCTTTTGTTTCTTTCATTTGATCTTTTGTGAGCTTCCACCCATTCTTTCCTTGGGATTAACTCTTTACTTCCATCAACTACTTAATAGGAGGCTTTCATTCTTTTGCCACAATATCCCAGAGTCCACCATATCATTGTCCAAATATATTTCTATCCTATACTTCCAATGCATATAGACGGATCCATCAAAGTATGGCTTGAGATGAGGGTGGATTCCTTCTTGTGTCATGTGTCTTTGCTCACTCAATTAAGAGTTTTAATGAGAACTTGGCTCTGATACCACTTGTTCGCCTTTGAGCACCAAAAAGGGGATTGAATTTATGGGAATTTTTTTAAAAAAAATTGGAAGGAAGATAATGAATTTAGGAGATTGAAGGACAAGAAGAAGGAAAGAACACATAATGTTTTATAGTGGTTCAGGTTTTAATGAACCCTACATCCACTCCCTAATTTTTTGCAATTGGGTGTTTTGTTAACTCTAAATGGTATTTCCAAGCTTACACCAAACTTGTACACTTTGTGTTTTAATGGCTCATACACAACCTTATAACTTGTATTTTAAGACTCACACAAAAATCACTCTCTATTTCCCAAAGGCTCACACTTAACCTATTATAAGAGTTTTGATGACTAGGCTAACTCTTAAATCTAATTGCAATGGTGTGTAATGCTTACACCCAATAATAGTAACTCATATACAAAGAATAAAAGGTTGAGAAGCAAAATTGCAAGAGTTTGACTATATTCAATAACATTCACTTACATTAATGTTTTTTTAGTAGAGTATTTATAGGCAATAACCACCAAAGAAACATTACTAAGGAATTATGTCCAAATCCCCAAGACAAGCTAGACAAATTTTTCATTAAATGTATGTTAGAGTGATTTTGCAATCGTGACTAGTAAGTCACAGTCGAAATTTTTGATCTTCAGTTGAAAAGGTCAAAATCGTAATAGAAAACCTCATTTGTTCTAACGGCTAGTCTATGTGACATGATGTTATTGGTCTTCCAAGAGAAAATAGTCATTGTGTTTTTTGACTAACCAAAAGTCACAGTCATGATTTAATTTCCTCTTGGGCGCGATCAAGACCATGAATTATTCTATTTGATGAGGAGAGAATGATTTAACATATCGTGGTCAAGACCTCGCAAATTTTGATATGCCAATAGTTTTCTCGGACACCTAGCAGACTTTAGTTGTGGACTTAGCTCCCTTTAAGTGACTATAAAAGTCGTGGTCACAATTACCAATGCGATGACACTGCGAATTCGTCTATTTGATCATCATGTCTTTCTAGGCAAGGTCTTTGTTGTGATTTCCTCCGCAAATTTTACTAGTTTAAGTCTATCCTTTTCTTTTGCAATGTCACAATCATGAATTAGAAGTTCTTAACCGCGAATTAGATGTCCTTTCACAAAGTTTGAGATTCAGACTCTCATCCAACTTTCAATGTAAACCTATCTTTAAAACTGCATAATCAACACTTAAAAATAACATCAGAACTTATCAATGTACATTGTCAAGATCAAAAGAGACCTTTGACCTAGGTTTGACTAACCTAGTCTAATAATGAGAGATAATAAAAAAATATGCAAAATTAAGAGAAAAAATAAGAATTATAAATTCATTTATATATTTTATTCTAATCGATAAGAAAACCAACAGTTATTAAGTAAAAAATAAAAATAAATAGAAAAATCAGATGTTACATACCTCTCATTGAAAAGCTCGAGCATCACTCTACCAACACTCTGCTCGGCCACTGATGATGTTGATGGTGTATGAGGCGTATCCTCTATAAAATATGGTGTAGTAGGTATTGATGTCGAAGGTGGTGGAAGTGGTTATAAAGAAGGTGCTGATGGTGAAGCTGGGAATGGTGTAGGTGATGACATTAATGGTGTTGATGGTGAGGGAGAAAATAGTGGTCACAAAGTAGGATGAGCGGGTGAAGGATGTGTACCTCATTCCACTATCCCTCAACCCATTATGTTTGACAGAAATCTCCAGTGACTTAAGCCTCTACTAGTATCATTGCTTCTTACTTTCATGATGGATACTAACAACCAAACAATAGTCAAATAAAACTAATAAATTAATTAATTATTAACACATACATCACAATGTTGACTATTTTAACTATAGTAGTAAAGACAAATAAACATAATATATGTATAAAGTACCTCTAGTCAGTTTCAATATCTATATCATTATACAAATCCTCTTCCTCATCAGTTTTTTCTTCCTCATCGTTTGATTCCAACTCTATCTCTACATCATTTTCTACTTCAATATTTTCATCTTTAACTTCAATGTATTCAACATTTAGATCATTCAAGAACCCAAATTCTTCATCTTTCATAGCTATAATAAAATAAGCATTAATGTCATTCTCTTGAAAAGCCCGTACTACATGAGACATTGGAATTCTATAAATGATTTTATAATATGGACTTCTCCCTCAATGTTTATTTTATACACAACCCACCAATCACTTCTATCATGTCTTAAGTTAGGTAACTACAATAACACACCTAATAAATTTGCACTGTTAGAATAAATAGCTCATATTTATTAAAACTTTGTTTAGGGTCACCTCGATAAGTTTATATTTTAGATGAAATTTAGTACCCAAGTTTGGCATCATATCATATCATTCATACTTGAACAATATAGTTCTCTTAATTGGCAGTTCAGGATACTCCAACTTTATACCTTTAATCAATTGACCATAATAGTCCCTTTCAATACACCGTAATTGGTGCCTTTTATATGCACACCACTGCTCATAGTAGCCATATGAACCATGTCTTTTAGTTTGAAATTTATATCTATTTACATAATACCCTAGGTACGATGTCCCAATTCATCATGGACCTTTTACTAGGTCCTTTATGAACTTGTTGGAGATGTTGCATGGTGGATCATGCACCTAAAATAAATACCCATCAATTTCACAACTAATAAATTTAGAACCAATGTATGTACACGTCTAAAAATCAATAATGGTATATCGATACTCAAGTAATTATCAAACCAAGATGCAAATTTATTTTCACGTTTAGGATCAACTCCATGACTAACAATGTTGCATTGATGTTGCTTTAACTCATCAACATAAATTCTACAAGGGAAAACTAAATACATATGGACTTAAATAATATATATATGGTATGGATTTATGAAAATAAACAAACTTATCAAGTTCTTACTTAATAAATGGTTCCACTTCTGAGCAATTCAGTAAAATGTAGCATTAAGCATTATTATATTCTTTCTCTCTTATGAATCTTATTTTTTCCCTTTCCAAATGTGCCATTGGGATGTTTAAATATCAATACATTTTCTTCATGTTCTTCCCTAATATCTTGAGAATTGTCATCATTTCATATCACTTATCATATGATACTTAAAGTAGTGCGAATAAAATAATGATGCTTCTTCCATTAAATATGCATTGCATATTGAACTTTAACCCTTGCTTTTTATTTCTCATGTTTCTTTTAGCCTTCGATGGTACCTATGATATTGATTTATACATATAAGACATTGTATATACAAATCAAAATAATAATTATACATTTGGATGACAACTATTAATTATCTCTCAAAAGGATACATCCACTGATATTGCACTAGACTAGTTATCCTTCATAAATTAAGTGAATCAAAAGATGTTAGAGTCAAAGAAGCTTAGAGGAAATATACGCTCAAGCTCATAGGAAATGATAGAAATATTTTTCTCAAGTCATGTCATGTCCTCAATGGTTATGATAATAGTAGTTAGATCCTTAAAAAAGAGGGTCAACTTTGTTAATGCTTTTCACACATTGCTAGGTAGTAGTTCACGAAATGTAATTGGTATCAATCACTGTATAAATATATGATAATCATGGCTTTTCATTTCGAACAACTTAAGTTTTTTCATGTCTAAGAATCTAGCCATATTTGACACATATCCATTAGGAAATCTGAGATTTTTTCCCATTAAGATAAGACTTCCTTTGCCCATTTGTCCAATGTCATATAATAAACTTTAGGATATTTTCCCATTGCAACACTTCATTTCAATTCAGAAAGACAACAATATTGACGCAACTCTTGTCTAAATTTTATTGTGTCCTTCATTTTTCTATCCATATTCATGACAATATTAGACACATTATCAAAAACATTCTTTTCAATATGCATTACATCCAAGTTATGTTAAATGAGGTTTGTACTCTAATACGCCAAATCGTAAAAGATGCTACTTTTCCTCCAACCATAATTCTTACATATTAGACCATTGATCTCATTGACATCTAATTCAATGACCTTTTTTAGACTCAACTGATCTATCTCTTTCAATATCTCAACTCTAGATATAACAGGTGGTGGACCTTTGGTCACTATTTTATTCTTAATGAATGATGTTTTGTTCCTTTGAAATGGATGATCTAATGATAAAAACTTTCTATAGTTGTCAAACCACGTTTGCTTTTTACTCTCTAAAAGAGTAGAAGCATTTGTCTTATTTATACAATATGAACAAGCTAACCATCCAGTAGTACTACACCTTAAAAACATCGTACATGCAAGAAAATTACTTATGATATATATAAGAGCAACCTACATCTAAAAATATTATTTCTTTAAATATCATATATCAACACACCCTTATTCCATAAATGTTTTAGTTTCACACTAAGTGGTTGTAAAAACATATCTAGTTTATCCTTAGGATTTTTTTGCCCAGGTACCAACATTGATAAGAACATATATGCATCCTATGTACAAAGCTAAGGGACAAATTATACAGTGTGACAATTATGGGTCATGAAGATTATTATTGTCTCAATTGACTGAATGATTGAAACCCATAAGTCCAAAGGCCTAATCAAACATTCTAACTTTTCAACTGTAAAATTTAGATGTGTTTGATTGAAATGCTTTCAAGCAGGAGAATTTCAACATTGACACATAACACCATCTTTAACCTCATGTTAGCATGGCAATGCATTTCCATGTCTATAGCCTTCGATGCATACAATCTTTGCAATAAAAAAAACTTAAAGAAAAATAGTACATCTATTTAAAGATGTGCAAATCTACACATTATGTTTATCATTCACAAATTTTCATACACATGTTAATCCATAAATAACCATAAACAAACATACAAGATAAAAGAATGTTCAGTCTACTACCAAACTTGACACTATAATACATCCATTTTTATGGCTCTCTTATCAAACCATGTTGGTTGAAAAGTTATATCTACGCTCCCATTGCATCTTTTTTTTTAATTGATTAATTGCATATATATGTTTTTATTTTGTGACATTGGTAATATAATTTATTGTTAAAGTATGACTTTTAGTCATAGATACTTATAAAAAAATTAAAATGGAATATATGTATATATATATATATTTCGAGCTAAAAATCATATATATAAAATAGATTAATCTAAAAATTATTTTTTTGATTATTTCATAAATTAAAATATAAAAATAAAATTATAAAATTAACATATCTATAAATTAAATTAATTTAAAAATTAATTATTTTAATGGTCTTATATGTAAAAAATAATATATAATAACAAAATAATCTAAAAAATACATAATTATTTGTCTAACGGGCAAATGAGAGACTAATAACTAATAAAAAAATCTTATAAAAGGCTAAATAAATTCTTTTGAGTTAGAAAAAAATGAATGTTCTAAATTATTTTTTGCATGAAAATGGTTTTTTTTAAAAAACGAATGCTTTATTATAGGTACTTTTTTCAGAAAACGTTCCCCCTCCCCCTTTTTTGAGATGGAATAATTCAAAAAGAATAAGACTAGTAAGCCCTAATAAACCGCTTTCCCCTGAAAAAATTAGCTTTGAGTTAGAAAAAATGAATGTTCTAAATTATTTTTTGCATGAAAATGATTTTTTTTAAAAAAAACGAATGCTTTATTATAGGTACTTTTTCAAAAAACGTTCCCCTTCTCCTTTCTTGAGATGAAATAATTCAAAAAGAAAAAGACTAGTAAGTCTTAATGAACCACTTTCCCCTGAAAAAATTAGTTTTGAGTTAGAAAAAAATGAATGTTCTAAATTATTTTTCGCATGAAAATGATTTTTTTTAAAAAAACGAATGCTTTATTATAGGTACTTTTTCAAAAAGAAAAAGACTAGTAAGTCCTAATGAACCGCTTTCCCCTGAAAAACTCAAGCTGCTAAAAATGCAGGAGTTAACAACATCGCTGCGACACCGTTTTATCAATTTGACAATTTTCGCCGTTGTCCGTATGCGATCTGAGCTTTCAAACAAAACCATCAAATTTGAAAAAACCCTATCGCCCCCGCGTCCATTCCACGCTTAAAAAATCCAGACCATCTAACACCGTTCCCCTTCTCTCTCAACATATATATAAATTTCTTTCTTTCTCTAGAATTTGAATCCGGATCCACCCCCTTCGATCCACGCCCCAATCCCTATCATCTATTTTCCCTATTATCTCTCTGTACGCAATGAGAAAGGGAGCGAAGAGAAAGGGAGCGGAGAAAGACAAAGCAGCAGCAGCAGAAGAAGCATCTAAAGCGCAAGAGGAGGAATCCACCAAAGCTCCTCCTACCCGAGCTAAGCGGGTCAAAGCCTCCAAACCTCAATACGAACCTGCATATTTCGAGGATAAGCGCAACTTGGTATAATAATCTTGTTGTTTTCTATAATGCTGCGATTCTGTTGGTTTCGATTTTTTTAGGTTTTTTTTAGCATTTAAGTAGTTATTCCTGTACGTAGTAGACTGAGGGATTCCGTTGGTGAAGATAAAATCGTAATAGAATACGATTTTTCTTCAGATAAGTTGCGAATTGAAAAATCTTGACTCATTGCTGTCTAGAGGTTTAATTTAACTAAGTTTTATTTTTAATTTGAAGTTTGCTTCTCAATTTTAGTGAGAATCGGTGTTGTAAGCTATTCTGTATTATCTAATGCTATTTTGTTTGTATTGTGGGGAATTAATGTACGGTAACTTTTTGGGTTTCTGTTACTGATGGAAGTTGTCAAATTGTGTTTTGTAGGAAGATCTGTGGAAGGCAGCATTTCCTGTTGGGACTGAGGTGAAATTGATGGAATTTTCGTTTTCTAATGTTTGAAAATATTGGGCATTTTGTTCCTTTCTTTTTGAGTATGCTGCTTACGTGGTATCATATGTTTTGTCCAGTGGGATCAATTGGATTCAGTCTATCAATTCAATTGGAACTTCTCTAACTTGGAAGTGAGTCATACACTTGTTTATGTTGTATTTCTTTTCTTTGGTCAATTATCTTACTGTTTGATGTTTTCTTTATTCAGTATGATTTCTTAACTGTACTAAAATAATAGTGTTTTTACTAATTAGGATGCATTTGAGGAGGGAGGAGTTCTGCATGGAAAGAAAGTTTACCTTTTCGGTTGTACAGAGCGTAAGTAACTTGCTAACTTGAATTCTGGAACTTTTCATGTTATAAAGACTGTGAAATAATTCTGCGACATAAACATTATTTTTTAAAATTTTTCCTGTAGTTGTCAGATGACTAAATAGTTGCTTATCCACTTGTCTCTGCTTTATATTGCATGTAAACACTGCCCCCAAGCCAGCAATACCCCTTCAACCGCCTCTATCTTGCCCTCTTTATTCTTCATTCAAACTTTCCTGCTTGTTTATGTTTTTGCAGCTCAATTGGTCTCTTTCAAGGATGAACAGAAAGTAATTTGCATTCCTGTGGTGGTGGCGGTAGGTTCATTGAATAGTTCTTTTTTCCTGTAAGCTTAAAAACAAATATAAATTTGAATTGACTGACTTTCAGTGGATATACTTCTGTTAATGAAGTTTGTTGAGGGTGGACCTAGTCAGATACTTTATTTAAAGTGGCTTTTTTCAGTGCAGTTTGTCCATGATTTAGCCTTCATGCTGTCTCCACTTGTTCATGAACTATTTTCGACATTTTATTTGTAATTAGGTTTGTAGAGATTAGATATCCTTTTTCTGATGAATGTGTGGTCATTCAATTAGCTATAGTCCGCTAGTCCTCATTTCTCAACCCTAGATATAAAAAATTGGGGTTTTGTTTGCTAGGTGCATTGCTTTCATATTCTTCCATAGAGTTGCTTTCTACTATTTCTTTTCTGTTTTAATTTCAGAATTACAATGATTGGGAATGTGGTTAATATGTGGAATCCCAAGACATTCAGTTTTCTTATTCTTATCCTTGCTGATGCTATATGGCTGTGGTGTCTATAGTTTCTTTCTTATTTAAAGAGAGGTGGCATTTCTAATTTTATTGTGTTAATGTCTTTTTTTTTTTTTTTAAACTTTCCTGTCTGTTTCCAGGTTGTATCTCCTTTCCCTCCCTCTGATAAGATTGGAATTAACTCTGTTCAGAGGGAGGCTGAAGAAATAATTCCCATGAAACAAATGAAAATGGATTGGGTTCCATATATTCCTCTTGAGAATAGGTATGTGAATATTGTATGCGTTTCATAGAATATTTATTTGCTGAACTCGAATCATCTATCGGATTTATTTTTGGGATGACTTTTGCATTTTAATTCTTCTACAGAGACAGCCAGGTTGACAGACTGAAGTCTCAAATTTTTATTTTGAGCTGCACTCAGAGAAGGTACTCTCTTTCCTCCTCTCCATTTTTCCATTTTACATGTATTTTCCCCCCTTAATTTCTTTTAATGTTCAATGATAAGAGATGCCAAATCAGTTGCAATGTTTTATACAATTGACAAAAGGTGTCTGATTTGATTATTGGTATTTACTTGGAACTTATGAGTTCTTGAGCTGCATGTTCTGAGCACATTAATGTTTACTTATGCAAGTGTCTTAGGTTTGATATTATGGTGATTTCATACATTTAGCACCAACAACTTTTTTGCTTTGAGATTTAAGTTGTTTGTCTCCATTTTTTATGGTATTTTGTCAACAAACTTATGATATTTAGCGATGATTTTATGATTGGAGTTCTGCATTATCAATTGTACCATGATTGTCTTTGGAGAAAGCTCTCTAAGGAATTTGTTACTATTGATGTGGGGCTTGATTTGATTTTTAAAAATGATTTAACAAGAAAATTAAGTTAGGAATTTGGATAGACTTGTCTACCATATCGAAATATAATAAGATTAATGATTTACTCTTTGAATACATTAGGCATCTTCTTCAAGGTGTCATTAATATGGTACCTAGGGGTAGAGTTGTATCATCACATTTAAAGGATGCCAAAGTTTTTCTTTTAGCTGAGATTTATTGTATGAAAATAGCTCATGCTTCAGAATGAATTATACGGTCATTGTATATTCTAACTTTTATTGGAATTTGATTGAATATGAAGATCTCACTCATAATTGTCATTCCAAAATGACATCCTGATTTTTCATGAGGAATTCATGTTAACTCCTATGTAGAGCAAAAAATCACAAAGTATTCATATTTTTCTTTCAGCATATTAATTGTCTTTGCCCTCAGTTTTTTTTTTTTTTTTGGGTTTTTTTACTTTAATAAGCATCAGTGTCCTTGGTCTTTGATCCTTTTATCTTTTTGCATCACTTAGTGTTTATTATGCAGTTTTTGACACTTGATGTTGTATAAATACCTCTGATTCTGAACAAATTGTTGCTAATGGTCTTTGGCAATAATAATAATAATATGTTGTGCAAATGTGTATTTGAATGAGCTCTTTTATGGTTGCTTATAAACATGATTTGATTGCAGGACTGCTTTGAGACATTTGAAGATAGATCGTGTTAAGAAATATGAATATTGTCTGCCTTGTGAGTTCTGCGCAATTTTACTTGTTTCGATTGCTATATTTCAATTATGTGCAAAAACTGTCTTACGAGATGTGAAAACTATGGGCAAACTTCAATGTGACCCAAGTTAGATAGTTAAGGCATAGAATGATGCAGCTCTTTTTTTTTTTTTTTTTTTTTCTGCTCTTAGCTTTCAACTGTGTTATTTCAAGTTGTCAGAATCAGTTCTATGACATTTTATTTTGGCAGATTTCTACCACCCCTTCAAGGAAGATGAGCTTGAACAAAGTACTGAGGTTCAGATCATTTTTCCAGCAGAACCAAAGCCGGTATGCAAAAGAGAACTGATGGAAACCAAAATGTTTGGATTTATGTCTTCGATTATTATTACTTAAGTGTTTTCACTTTCTTGGCACATGTAGGTTTTCTGCGAATTTGACTGGGAGCTTGATGAGCTTGAGGTATGAGATTGATTTTCTGATGTTTGTGTCTTAGTTAAACCTTGAATGGATCCTGTTGTGGATTTTTTTTCGGCTTTCTATCATTGTCTTGTATAGGAAGTAATGTTTTTCAACTACAATATAGATGTAGTAGAAGGGTTGATTTAAGCAGATGTCCGTGCTAGGCATATAATCCACCATTCAGTTTTATGGAATATTTTAATGATTGGATATTTTTCTCATATTTGAAGAATATGTTGCAAAGAGTGGTGTATTACTGAATTTTTACGAGCACATCAGCTAACTTGTTCCCACTTCTCTCATCAATTTATCATATTGTGGGATTTTGAAGAGTTTCGTGGGAATTGTTTTACCCTGCCATAGCTAATTTCTGTTAAAGTTGCCTCCTATAATTCCTCATCTTGAAGGGAAGGAAAACCATTATTATGTGCTAAAATTGTCTGTCAATTAACAGGAGTTCACTGATAAGCTGATTGAAGATGAGGAATTATCTAAAGATCAAAAGGATGCCTTTAAGGTGAAATTTACTGAATATATTCAACAATTTATAGGTTCTTTATTGTCAAGTGATAAATAATTGAGCACGTCTCTTTCTTAGGAGTTTGTGAAAGAGAAAGTTCGAGAAGCGAAGAAAGCTAATCGGGAGGTATTATGCTGTGGCATATATATGTTTGTTTCTTTGTTTTGTTTGAGAGAGTAAGATATGTTCACCAGCTTTCTAGTAATTTTCTTTTTATGCAGGCAAGAGAATCCAGGAAAAAGGTGTTGGAAGAAATGAGCGAGGAAGCCAAAAAGGCATATGAAAGTATGAGGTTTTATAAGTTTTACCCTGTGCAAACACCAGATACACCTGACATATCAAATGTGAAGGTAAAATGTTAGAAATTACTGCTTAATTTGCTTCTTAGTGCTTCTAATAAGAAATAATTTTCACATGAATTGTTTATCATCCCTAATGATTTTTCTTATAGAAGTTCAATTAATTTCTCTTCAGATTTTAATTTTTTCAATTAATTTCTCTTCAGATTTTAAGTTTTCTTTGGAAATCATTTTATTGCATCCTGAAAGAGCCTTTTTGGATGTATTGACTATTGATCTTTATATATTCTGAAAAGATGAAACTAAGTTAGTGACCAGTCCAATGGAAATTTCCTTATTGTACAAAGAAGGCTTTGTGTGATGGCTGCATGGAGTCATCAGTATTTATATGGATGTATGCGTTTTTTGGAGGTTTTTTATTTTTTATCATTCTCATATGTTCTTGAATACATTTGCTAAATATTGAAAGTCACTAAATTTCTAGTCATCTTTTATTGGTATTGATATCTTTCATTTCTCTCTATTTTGATATCTTTCATTTCTCTCTATTGAAATGCCACTGTTGTCCATATTTCTGTTATTTGCACTCTGGATTATCAATTGTCTGGTAAGAAATTGTGAAGAAAAACCATTTGCTTTTGTATGTTGTAACTATTATGAGACAAGACACTTAGGAAGGAGAGTTAACTATCACAGTTGAAGTGCTTTCACTGTTTCATACTGCTTTAACCAAAATTTCATCATGTTGTGTTAATCTAAAATTTGCTCATTGCAATGTTGCAAATCTGGTAAGTGAATTAGGGACTTTCAAACACGAGATGGGATTGAGGATAGTTCTCAATTTATAGTCAATTGTGTGATAATCGGTCAATGAATGGGGACATTCCACAATGTGAAGGTTGACAAAATGGTACAGTTTAAATTTCAGAATATTTTCCTCTGTTTATGGAATTGCCTGGAATTCATTGGTCAATCCAGGTAGAATGTTCAGCACTTGCATATTTTTCAGAAAAGACCACTTGAAAAGATATTTTATGTGCTAATTGATTTTTTCTTGCAGGCTGAATTTATAAACAGGTACTATGGTAAGGCTCATGAGGTTCTGTGATTGGTTTCACAAAGGACCAGCATTAAAGTAAGAGATGCCTTAAGCTTGTTTAAGCTGCTAAATGGTTGAATTTGAAGATTTTGTTCACCCTGCGGAAGTTTAAAGGCCTGCATCGGGTTCCCGTGATGTTTCCTTACAAAGTTTAGGTATCTTAGTAGAAAGATGTACACGCCTAGTATCAGAATAGTATCAGAATCTTTAGATAATTATTTTAGGAGGCATTTTTAAGATACTGTTGAGGCTTTTTAATTTTCAACGGCTCATTGAGCTGCAGGGCTGAAATTTTCCTGTCCGCTCAAGTTTATAATTATATTGGATTCTAATGTATCACAAATCTTTGTTCAAGTATTGTTACATTTTTTTATGACCAAAAGTACCATGTGAGGAGCTGAATAATTGATTCATTTTAATATTTTAGAAATTTGTTCTTGCATTGGCTGTCTTGTAGTTCACATCTGCTTTGTTCGAAGCATGCTGCGCCCATTGCTTTTTGACTAGTCAATATATATATATTTTTTTATTCCATCACTTTGGGAAGCATTTCGCTGGATGAATAAAAACTGAGCCATTAGCTTTAGATAAGGTGGCGGGTTGGCAGTGTCGGAGATGACATCCTGTAAAAACCGTGGAAGAAGTTCAAAAGCTGAAAAGTTGAATCAAACAAAAAGTTAAAGGGGACAGCGGAAAACTATTGTCTCTAGAGTTCATTTCAAGATTTTCCGTTCTTTCCAGTAAAAGAAAAGGATTTTCCGTGGGATTTAAGAAATATATATATAAAATTGGCTGTTGTTGCAGTCTGAAGCCGTAATATCCAACTTGACAAAAATTCCGGCGACCTTTAATTACAGGAAACGTTAAAATTTAAAAGCAACTGAATCACGGTAAAAACTCCGTACATCTTGTACAGAGAAGGCAATAACTAAAGTTTTACAAACACCAACAATTCTGCAGCTGCTCAGGATGGGGAAAAAATTATTCATCTAAAAAACATGATAGAGAAGCATTCTGCGAATAAGCACAAGCTATTAGATACAACATTGTGTCAATGAACATGACAACACAGATATAGGTGTATACAAACACTAACATTATTCTTGTAGATGATTTTTCTGCAATGACTCGAAATAGAAATGCAAAATTGTATTACAACTTATCAGAATTAATTAAAAAAAAAACAGTTACCCTCATAATTACCCATGCTACTCTAGATAGCTAACTATATAATACAGATAAATCACATACAAAGCCAGTGATAACCTTGATAGATGTGGCAACATATGTCTTCTGACTTTGCAAAATTCTTCTTCAGTAATAAATAAAAAATTGGTGGCAAGCAGCAAGAAATTTTCTTTCCATGCACCAGGACCACCAAATGGCAAAAGACCACAGCATCACGGAAGGAAGAGGGGCACAACAACATATAAAAGAAATCGCCAGAACCAGCATGCAGTGTTGCATTTGATTTTATCCCTTGGGAAACAGTGAAAGGCCCGTAAAGTACAAACAATGTTGATGTAAAGATATTTGAGACAAAGTGCAGCAAGCACAAAGTCTCCCAATATAGAAGCCACAATAATCCACTTCCTCCCACTGTGTCCACCCAAAATTGCCAGTAAAAACCACAGGCAGCTCATAAAAGCAGCAGTATGAAAGTTACTGGCATTGTCTGATGTGAGGCTGCTGAATGTTGAAGAAGAAAATAAGCAACTGCAAGAATCATTAAGATTCCAAAAATCATTCGGCTCACAACCTGAACATGACACTGGAAAGAATGCAGCCCTGAGTTGAAGAAAGAAACTGGCTTTGGGATCCACCAAGATTGGACTCCTGAATCAGATTAAAAAAGAAAAACAATGACTGTAACAAAAGCTGGAGAAGTATAATCAAGCAAATTCAACTGCTGCCAAAGATACAGCACATAAATTGGCAAGTCAAAACCAACAACATTATGTAAACCATTAAAACAGAACCTAAATCATCTTGCATCCTGAGCTTGATTTAGAAATCAAGCTTCAAGCTTAAATTCAAGGCTCCATCTAAAAAGGTATGAGGCGGGGACTTACCCTATCGGAAACAATTCCCTATGTTTCTAACTCAGTACCATTTTCACAAGTCTGTACTAGTCCATCTTCAACTTTACTAGTTAAGGCCCAAGGAAAATACAAAGGGACTCAACTTTTTCTCTGTAGAATCTCTTAAAGGTGCTATAAAGAGAGCATATAGAGTCCAAATCACTGCACCAACAATAGTGACCATATGAATTGAAGAAACCATGTTAATTGAAGTTACCAAGAAGATATGGTCCTTGCCTTAACTGAAGGATTCCAGGATGCTGTAGCATCAGTTATCCTTTGGTATGAAAAAACATAGGCATCATATAACAGGCATGCAGGCATGATAAATAAGCCAGCAACAAGGCAGTTTATGCAATTTTTAAGCAGATCAGCATGCATTGTGTGTTCTAATCGATTCTTGAACTTTTCAGCTTTAAAGGATGCCTTTGATATGTCCATTGCTAATTTTGATCTCTTAAGATGATTTGGATCTAACCTAAGGGCCATATCTGCCTTTTTTAACTTCAATTTTTTCGTTGTAAGACCATTCTCCAGTGATGTTAGATCTTTAGAATGGGCTTGCTTCATGATGGATTTCTCAAAAGTGCTGAGCTGGTTGATAAAGAACCTAACAGGCTTGGTGCACAAACCTGTTGGTTTAACCATCCACGCAAGGCAAGTTCCCAATTCAAACAAGGAGTACTCTTTTCCCCTTGTTCAGCCACACAAATTTGATTCTGAACTGAAATGGAGGGGAACTCAGTTTCCAAGTAAGAATTTTTGATGCCAGAGCTACTAGAAGAACCAAATCAATTGTTGAGATTCAAATCTGAAGCAGAATTTTCTACATTCAGGTGGCTCGAATGATTTGCGTCCTTGTTGACAGATGCTTCCATAATTGATCTATGAGTACCTGTTCTGACATAGGTAGTAAAAAAGAATGCCATACATATCAATATTAGCATTTGTCTGACGTCAATAATAACTAACGAAGAAAGATATATAATTTTTTGTGCTCCTTTTGTTCTTAAAAGGATAAAAAGTACAGGAAAATAAACTTCATTTAACCTCATACTGTACTTCTCACCCCCTCCCCTTACAAAGGTTGTCATCTTTTTCTTTTTCAATGTCATCTATATTCATGTTTTTAATAGCTTGAAATTATAAAAAAAATGTAGAACCAGTGTCACAAGTAATGATTCAGGAACTAAACTTGTAAGCGACCAATTAACTTCCAAAAGCCTCAGGACCATTTAATCACTATCCATGAGTTGTGGTGATACCAATTTCGAAATGCAGTAGTTGAATCACCGAACTTATTACACAATAGCTAACTACCAAGCGTTGCAATCTGTCCCTGGATGTAAAGATGCAGACTTCAGGAACATAAACAGCGCGTCCAATGCTCATTAGTATTGAAAACTATATATTGAAAATGTCTCTCCCAATTCCTATTTCATTCAATTAAATTAACATCAACAACCCTTCATCAAAAACCAAAAATTTAACTGCCACCAAAGCTATAAAAAAAATTACCAAATCACAGCTAAGAACAAAATTTTGAAAAATATAAGACAAATAAAAAAAAATCTCAATCAGAAATTGAAAAGAGACCCCACAAATGATAGCTACAGAAAACAGAAAAACATTAAGAAAAAAATTTACGAAAAATTCCGACAAAAGTATGCGCATATGTTCCCAAAAGTTGAATCTTTTAAAACGAACCTGGGCAATAATAGCCGAAATTGACATTCCAAGGGGGAGAGTAGCGGCCTCCATATTGGTATCACAGAAGCTAACGGCACCTTAGGGTTTCTGCGTTTATAGAGCACGCGCGTGCTTCTGTGGGTAGAAGGTAAAAGCCGCAGAAGAAGATGACGATATCATTGTCAGGGCTTCAGATACTATATCGATATTGTTCTTCTTTCTATTCTTGTTCCGTTTTTGTTATGGATCATGTCATCAAACGGGTGTAGGGATCGTGGAGGGGGTACCTTCGGATTGGTGTCGTCGGTGCGATCGGATTCATGGGCATCCATGGGTCGCCTGATTTTGAAAATCAGAGAGAGAGAGAGAGAGAATTGGTTGAGAAGTCGCTGGGAGTGAGTTGATTTTTGCAACAAATTCCCAACCGACGGTCACTGTTAATTAATATGCGATTGAGCTCTTTAGCAAAATGCATCAGCACAGGGCGGAGCCAGGTGGCCAACAGTTAAAGATTGGATAATCAAATGTTTGTTATATACAACGATCAAATTTAAATTTAAATACTATTATATTTAAATTAAATAATATATCAATATTCATCATTAAATATTTCAAAATACATCAGTATATTCTTAATTAATTGAAATTTATAATTATTCTCTTGTTGGTCACAAAAACCATCTATAAGTGAATTATATTAAATTTTTTAGCAATTTTCTTTTTGATATACACTAGCAAACAATCAGCAAAAAATTTATCTTACATCCTACTATGAGGTATAGTCTTTACAATATTTATAACAAAAAAAGATTGCTCTGTGGTAGCCGTAGAAATTGTAAGCATGAGAACAAGAGTTACCACTCTAAACACAAGTGGATAGATTTCTGATTTTCTATTTTTCACCAACCATTGACATAAATAAAAAAATAGTAGCTAATGTTCTAAAGTAAGAAAGTTGTAGCACATGCTAAAAAAATGCTCAAATTGCATTTTCAACTATAGCATCTCATATTCTGCGAAGTCTTGTGGGTAAAATTTATGTACCAATTTGCAAATGTCATCAATTTTGATTGATATATACATCTCTTTTGGATCTAATGCTAAGCTGAGAATAATTAACTCCATTGTGTTATAATTGAATTTGTTGTTCAATTCTTGCAATTGAGAGTCTATCACTGCATTAAAAATGTCAACCTTGTGATGATATTCTACTGTAACCTCATCCTATTGATGGCGAGCCCTTCCTCTTCTTGCAATATATAGAGCATTAAAATCTGGCACAAGTATATTGATTGCTTGATAAAATGATTTCACATTTGCAACTAATTCATCCCGTCCATTATCTCTCAATTTTTGAATGAGTAACTTAGTAGATGAAATAAGATGCATTGCATTCAAAATATTTTGAGACTAAAGTTGCAAAGCTTGACAAAAAAAAAATTAGAAATTTCCAAAATTTTTTCATAGGATGCAAAATGAAAACAAATTCAAAAGAAGTTAATACCTCATAAGTTGCATCCTCATCTCCACATTGAGTAGGTGTAATTTCATCCTTAATAATATTTAATAAAACTTTACATGTTGCACTAAACATTTTTATCAAGCTAGATATAAATTTCGAATGAGAACTCCAATGAGTATCACTTGCCCTTTCTAAAGAGCCAATTTGATTAAGCCTTTTCCCACTTTCAAGCTTATTAATATTAAGTAAATGAGCAATATTTGAGGCATGAGTAGCTTTTAATTGGTCATTACGCTTACATAAGCCACTAACAATATTGATAATGAAGTTCAACTTGGTAAAAAAGTGATGGACAAGGATAACTTCCTTCGATGCAGCAACTAATGCCAATTGCAAATGATGTGCAAAACAATGAACATAATAAGCATAAGGGCATTCACCTAAAATTAAAGCTTGCAATCCATTCCATTCTCCATGCATGTTACTTGCACCATCATAATCTTGTCCTCAAATATTTTGAACATAAAGAGTATGATGAGAGAGAACCAAAAAAAAAAAAAAAAACCTTCTTTCAATGTGGATGCAACAGTGTCTTTAACATGAACAAGTCCAAAAAAAGGCTCTTATATATAGCCATCTTTATGAATAAATCTCAAGTAAATTGACATTTGCTCTTTTTCAGACTCATCTTGAACTTCATCAATAATGATACCAAATTTGACATCACTAGTTTCTTCTCAAATAGCATTCTTGACTTTAGTTGCCAAGACTTGCAAAATTTGTTTTTGGATTGTTGGCGATGTATATGATGCATTTGGTGCTTTATCCAAAACTTATGATATTTTTTCATTATAAGAGGCTATGAAACTTAATAGTTCTAGAAAATTTTAGTGATTGATTGATGTAATGGACTCATCATGTCATCTAAAAGAACATCCTTGAAATGCAACCCATTTAGTTGCCTCAATTGAAGATTTCAAGCGAAGTCTATTTTCAACAACTTCTTGAGATGTGAACTTCCTAAAATTTTGCACAATATGTGGTCGTTGGTTTATGAGATATGCACATGTTTTCTCAGCTTTTCAATGAGGTGAAGTGGGATATTTTCTGATATGTGCTAAAAATGCACAATTTATTCCATCTCTTACCTACTTCCATGATTAAATCCATTAATAGTAAATGCATATGATCTAGAAGGTCCATGTTAAGTATGAAATAGATAACATGGTAGACAAAATACAATATCTACATTAGGAAAATACTCCAACCAAGATGAAAATAACTTAAACCATGATGTTTGAAAACTGTGAGAATGTTTTTCTCCAGATTTTGGATAATTTGAAAGCATCCATTGATGTGGACTAGTTTTGATATAAGCTCTCTTGACTTCATCATGCTTCTCAATGGGATACTCCCCTATTTGTGGTCATAATCTTGGATCACGTTCTAATGATTGAATATCAAATTTTTCATTGACTTCAACTCTTAAAGATTTTATCAAACAACTTTCATAATTCAAAAGATCAACATATGTAGATGGATTTGGCTGAGACGCTGAAATTTTAACATTCTTTCTTTTGAAGAATGCATCGATTGTTTGTGTCTTTCTCATCTACTTAAAAAAAAAAAAAAAGCTAAATAAAGTCTAGGCTAATCAATTAAAAGTTTTGTCTAAAATTGTATTTTAACTCAAGTTATTCAAATAAGCAATACTCAACTCAAGCAAACAATAGAATTTGTATGCAAAAATTTAATAATAATTTGTATAAATATATTGCTACTTGATTTTGTATGATAACCAATTAAAAACAACATACTTGAGATTGAAATTATCGTTACAATTGAGCCAAGTTTGAACTGATAGTCTCCACAATAAAAAAATCACTTTAATTTAATCAATAACCTATTAAAAATAAAAGACAAATATATATTAACAATATAGACCAAAAATAAATAGCCACCTCAGTAGCTTCACCCAAAAAAGAAAAAGTAAAAGATGTCACTGATGGCACTAGATTAATAAAGTAAAATAATTAATATTTAATTGATTAAAAAAAAAAAACTTTACCCAACTTCTTCTGCTAACTTATTAAATTTCAGAATATTGAGTTAGAGAATGTTGTCGCCATTTTTTAACCCTAACGTTGTTGTCTTCTTTTTTATTTTTTTATTTTTTTTATTTTTTTTAAAGAAGTGAAAGATTGCCTTTTGTTTTATTATTGAGTTGTGGAAGTTGTAAAAACTTCTTTATTTTACCTAAACCAATGCCAAGTCGTGGCCCATAATTTTTTTTATTCTAATATCAAACGCTATGGCCCATAAGAATTATAAAACATAAAAATTTGGGAGGGGCCACTGTTAATAAAATTCAAAACTTTACTTTTTTTAAAAAATATAAGGGTGGGGGGCGCCCTTGTCCCTAGATTTGGGGCTTCGGCCTTGCATCAGCAGCCTGTGAATTTTGATCAAATTTGCTATCGAGCTCTCTATTTTTATTAATTAATATCATTGAAGTTTTATTTTTTATTACGTCATATCTTTCTCAACAACACAATTGAGAGTGAAATGACAAATCTGTTAAAAATACATGAGAGTCAAAGTTTAAAATATAGCTTTAGCGCTAATGATTGTATAGGGATGATATAAAGATAAAAAAGAACAATTATAAACAGAAATAAAGAGATACAGAAGAGATGAAGAAGAAATAAAAAAGAGATGCCAAATTTAAAAGTATCAAATGCTATTTTTTATCCAAAATATAGCCTCTCTCAAGCCCATTGTAACATCTCAAATTTTTTATAAGATAATTTTGGTGATTTAGACATTAAGGTAATATTTAGTAGGATGTAATGAAATATAATATAATGTAAATAAAAGAAATTTTAGTTTAATAGTTCATTGAGTTTGTATTTAATTACATTTTATTACATATTATCAGACATTATCTAAGGGTATTTTTATAATTTATTTTGATTTATAGTAAAGTTAGAAGTATAATTTGAGGTTTAAATATGATATATGATATTTAGAAGTGATAACGATCATTTTGAGTGTATATATATATATATAATTTGAGAGTATTTTAGTAATTTTAGTATAAAGGGCAATTTTATTAAGTAATTAATATTAATTATTTATTTATTAAAGAAAATAGTTATTAAAATTATAATTTCATGATTGATTTAATTATTAAAATATTATTTAATTTAAAAAGATTGAATTAATTTTAAAATTAATTAAAATTATAAGAACTAAAAGGTAATTTAATTAGGTTGACTATATACACATATTTTTTTTTGTAGGAAAATTAAGTTCAAATCATTTTTTATTTTTTTAATATTGTTCAAACCGACCGAAACCGAAATTGTGAACCTCGGTCGGTTCTAGTAGGAGTGAAACTGTGAACTACTGGTTCTTGAATCAAAACTAGTGGTTTTGGAACTGTGGCTACCCCTAGTGCGCGATGAGAGGCGGAGTCGAACACTCAGAAAAATGAAAAGAAAGAGAGAAAGGGAGTGAGAGAGAGGGAAAAGAAAAGGAGAAAAATTTATGTGGATTATACAATAGTGGTTTTTGAAAATTTTCATTAATTCATTAGAATTTTTTTGAGATAAGTCAATTTAATTTACATTCATATTTGTTATATATCACTTTAGATTATTTTAGTTTAATTTTGATCATTTAAATTAAGTGAATCAATTAATTTAATTATGAGTGATTTGAGAATTTCAATTATGCTTTTACTCAAATATCAATTAAAGATTTTTTTTATTAGAGTTTAATTGAGGTATAGATATAGATTTTGAATCTATAATTTTAATGTATGATGGTGATTCGATCATTTGTAGATGTAATAATAAATAATTGAGTGGTTTTATATAAATATATTTGATAATTGAAGTCTTTTTAAGATTATAGATTTTTAGTTAAAATTTTAAAATTTTATATGTAGAGCTAGAAAAATTATTCGTGGTTGATGTTTTTATATATTGATGATATGAGTGTCTAATTTTATAATCTAAAATAAATCTAATGGTGAAAAATGTACTCATGAAATTAATTTCAAAAGATATTTGATAGTGTATTTATGTAATATTGTTATAGAAAATAATTAATTGAAAATAGTAAATAACATTATTTTACTCTAAAAATTTATATAAAGTATTTTTAATATGTTTAGTTGCATATATATTATTTTGAGAATTTTCAAAATACAACAGATATACGTTTAATATTTTTTTTTTTGTATTCATTATCTTTAGAGACTACTATGTAAAATAGCCCAATTTTAGCAATTTTTTGAGATATTAAATAACTTCAATTTGATCTCAAATTTTATAAACAATATTTTGGATATGTCTAAATTTATGTATAATTTTTTAAGAATTTTTAGAGTAAAATTGATAAAAGTTATCATGCTAATTTTAGTTGTTATGTTGTTTATAGATATATTTGGGATAGCTTGTTAAAAATATTTAATTAATAGGTTTGCTAGAATTAGAAAATTAAGATATTTATTGGGATAATTACTTTATATCTTTAGTTATAAGATATTATTTAATTGGTATATTTTACAATTTAAATTTAAATTTTTAAAGATTTATTTCTCATAACTATCAATTTTAGGATTTTATTAAGATTAAAACAGTTCAGTTATATAATAGATTTGATACATATAATTGACACCGATTATATTAATTTAGTCTCTAAATTTCAAATAAATATTTTTTTAGAATAATCATCATTAGTGGATATTTATTTAGTTTTATTTACAAATATTAATTTAGGTGGTGTTATTAGTGGCCAATAGACTCAGTGAGATGACTACTTTGTGTTTGCAACCAGATGAGAGATTGTATGAGTTCAGTCAAATTAAAAATAAATGGCTAATTATATAATTGAATGAATGTCTATATTTGTTTATGTGCTTAGAAGTCAAGAAATAATTGCATATGTATATATATATATATATATATATATATATA